>JBBPQN010000927.1:0-11458 GCA_038092575.1 Boletus subluridellus
CTGATGAGGGACGAAAGAGTGAGCTTCCTGACTGGAGAGTAAAGGTACGGATACATACGGTGTTCGAATGGTGAAGCTCAGAAGGGAGGGGCGGGCGTGAGGTAAAGATATTGGGTGAATGGTCGGCGTCACCTCGTTCTGAGTTCTAGTGGAGGGATGGAATTGGGGGGAGAATAAGTCGCTCTAGTCAATGAATCAGGTATGGATGGGTACATACCTGGTTCGACTGGGAACCACTGATGGTCTCGGGTAACGTATCGATGACTGGAGTGATGAAAGATCTGTGTTCTGGAGCGAGCGAGACCGTAACCTGTATGGGCTATCGTTTTTCTTCCAAGTGAGTAACTCGGAGGATTCAGCGTGAAATGTGGCACATACGATTTTGCCGTTGATGAGATGCTTGGGGAGTGAACCAGAGAAGTAGATCAGAATAGGCTTGAGGCTGTACACTTCCTCGGCATCGTCAACACGAATGCATGGGAGGAGCGTTGACATTTGAATATCGTTTTCTTCCATGACGGGAATCCAGAGCGGTTGGTTGGTGGCGATTTGGTTGGCCACTGTGTCACGTGATGCTCTCGCTCCCTTATCGTCGCTCTTATCGATCCCATCTCTCGCCATCGAACTTGCAACACAACGAATGTATACGAGACGAAGATGCCAGGACATCAAGTCGACGGGGAAAGTGAGTGATCAACAACTGTCTGTGGCATCACTGAACGTTTCATTCCCTGCATAGTTTTGCAATTCTACGATAATCGGCACACAAAAGTTCTTTGCGCGGTGTGCCCTGCTGGACGGAACGGCGAATTACCCATAATGGCAGTCAGACACATAGGAAAGCACTGCAACAGTGCTCGTCATAAACGACTTGCTCAAAACCGGAGGTACGCATTGATTTATTTAGTGATTAGTGATATCTGTTCATATGCCAGTGGCCCGGGGGCCGTGGGTCTCAGCCGCGAGCTTCGGGAGTCGTTGACATTGCAGAAACAAAGCCGTAGGAATCCACTGAGGAGTCCTAGCCCAACCTTTGCTATGGACATCTATCACAGTCCGGACCTGGATCCATCTCCACCTGATATGGATGAAGTACAGCATCAACCTCTCTTTGCCTCTGGCCCTGTTAGTGACGATGAACTCAGACCCTCAAACCCGACCCCTTCGGACACAATTCTGGCTTATGATAGAGATCAAGTACCCCTTTCTGAGCTTTCAGCAGCACTTACACAGAACCCATTTGATGTGCTGTATCATAATCCACCAGATCTTTTTGCTGAACTACAAGCTGCTCTTCATGACAAAACCCTTATCCCTGAAGGGATCATTCTTCCCCCACTACTGGATGAGCTTTGTGTGGAAGTAAATCATTCTGTAGATGAGGATGATCTTGTAGATGAGGGTAAGTGTTTTCACTTGCTGTATAAAATAATTCCTTTTAATCAATGACACTATAGATCAAAGTAAGTATTCTCATTTATTTAATGGTATGGTTTCTTTTAATCAGGGTGATCATTTAGGTCAAAGTGAGTATTCTCATTTATTTAATGGTATGGTTTCTTTCAATCAGGGTGATCATTTAGGTCAAAGTGAGTATTCTCATTTACTTAATGGTATGGTTTCTTTTAATCAGGGTGATCATTTAGGTCAAAGTGAGTATTCTCATTTGCTGTGTAAAATGGTTTCTTTCATCAGGATAATCCTGTAGATCAGTGTGAGTATTCTCATTTGCTATAAAATGATTTCTTTTATCAGAAAGGTTTTACAGATCAAGGTGAGTATCCTTACTTGCTTTATACAATGATTTTCCTTAATTAGAATAATCCTATAGGCCAAAGTAAGTATTTTTTGCTGTAAAATGATTTCTTTTCATTAGGGTGATCATATAGGTCAATGTAAGTGCTCTTTTTTTTGCCATAAATGAGTTCCTTTCATTGGGATGATTCTGTAGATCAAGGTGGGTATTCTCATTTGCTTTGTAAAAGGATTTTCTTTGATCAGAGTGAGTTTATAGGTCAAAGTGAGCATTCTCTTTTGTTGTAAAATGATTTCTTTTCATTAGGATGGTGTTGTAGATCAAAGTATATATTCAAGTTCACTAGTTTCTCAAAATGATTTCATTAATCTTTTAGGCCATTCTGAAATCCCTGTGCCTAGGAGGATTCATACAATTTCAGTGGATAGTCCATTCTATCCTTGGCCTTCAAAGGCGGTATGTTATAGAGTTTTATCATATGTATGCTTTATTAACAATCTATTAATAGCATTTCCTGACCTCATTGCTATTTGGCTCTACTCATATTCCATTTTCCAAGGCCCAGAAGCGTGCAGTATTGGGCTGGGCCAAAGAAATGGGTATAAATGATGTGCCTTCTTTATACTCAATCCAAAAGGTTACAGAAGAAATTTGTGAGGCTGTTGGTAACCCATCCATCAAAGCAGTCTCACAATTTGGCAATATCTTTTATATCAATGATGTTGCAAAAGCAATAATGAAGGCAATGGTTCAATTTATTTGAGTGTTTATGAACTAATAGATAATAGGACTATGCAAATCCACTTACACGGTTTGCTATGCAAGACTATCCTGAAGACAGAGGTGGTGAAATGACTGAAGTCTTTCATGGTCAAAAGATGCTATTAGAAATGCCTTCACCACCAGCTGCTCGTATTCATGGAAAAGTCTATTTTGTAAATGAAATCCTACAAGATGAGGAAGATGTCTACTTCTTTCCTGAACGATTCTTTCTTGCTTCATATGAGCAGCCTGCTGGTGGAGCTGAGAAGGAGAAATCATTGTATGCACTTGGACATGTTGCTATTCAAACACCTGTGGGTTTTTCTTTCTTGTATTGTTTTACACTATGTATGGAATCATATTATTTTTAGGATGGATTCATTGTTGAAGAAGAAAAACAGGTTTTAAGATATTCATATTTCATATAGATCTGTTGTTGATAACAAACCATAGGTTATGGCAACATCTATGTTTCAACAAAATTATGAAGACATATCTACTACACCAGGAGAATTGGACTGTGGTCTAACAGGTTTGTTTATGATTTCATAATATTATACTAATTAAGAGATTATCTTTATAGAATCATCTTGTAGGCTTGTGGATCTCAAGCCACATCCATTTCGTGAAAAAGCTGCTGGCCGTATGGTTTATTCAGTTCCACTCATCATTTTTATGGATGATGTCTCTGGCAACATATCAAAGCAGTGGAACAAGCATCATGCTATCTATATGTCAAATGCAAATCTACCTCGTCAAATGCTAGAGAAGGAGTCTTGCATTCATTTTGTAACATCATCTCCTCATGCATCACCAATGGAACTTATGAATGCATTGAAAGATTCTATACAGTAAGTGCCAATTCTATTAGGAGAAATTTTACTAAATACTAGATATTATATAGTCAAGCACATGAATCAGGTGTTATTGCTTGGGACTGCAAGAATGAAGAGGAGATTGTTCTCCTTCCATATGGATTATTCCTTGCAGGTGACAACCCTATGCAAGCAGAAGAGTGTGGTCATGCTGGACTTCAATGCAACTATTTCTGTCGCACATGCCATGTTGGTGGCACAAAAGAATACAAAAACTCTGAGGCTGGATATAATAGTCTCTTTGAAGTAAGTTCAAAAGCTATATGTTATAGTAATTAACTAGTTTTAAAGTCAGGTGAACTGAGAAAGCCTGAGGAAACCATGGCAACTATTCAAGAGCAAATACAGTTGTCACTACTTGCTGGAGCCACAGAGAAAATCAAAACCTCCACAGCCTCTACTGGAATTCGAGATGCAACTTCAAAGGCAATTGTTGACACACTTGTGGAGCTTGGAAAGCAGTTGCGGAAACATGCTGCAAGACAAAGAAAAAAATCAGAACATGAGATCAGAGCAATTCTAGAAGAGAAGTTACAAGAGCTCTTGCATGGAAAAACCACATCAGAAGCTATAAACCCACTATTGGGAATGAAAGGTAAGCTGATTTAATAATTGAAGCCTTTGTTAACCAATTAAAATATAGGAATACTCAATATCCATATGGATACTCCCACAGAAACTCTACACACAGTTTTACTTGGTGTTGTGAAATATTTTTGGGGTCAAACTGTTTTCATCTTGGAGAAGGCCAAATTGCTCAATGTTTTTCAAACACGTCTTGCTTCAGTAGAGAAGAATGGACTCAATGCACCATCACTCAATGCTGACTATATTTGCCGATATAAGGGGGGTCTCATTGGCAAACATTTCAAAAGCTTGTCTCAGGTAATATTATGCTTTATTTATGATCTGGTTTTAAATTCAATGAACTTGTATAGGTTATGCCATTTCTTATCTATGACCTGGTTCCAAAAATTGTCTTGGATGCCTGGACAGTCATAGGAGAGCTTGTTGTGCTAATCTGGCATACAAAGATTGCAAACATTGAAGAATATCTTTCACTATTAACTCACACTATCAATGACTTCCTCAACATTACTGCTCAATGTGCACCAAGCATCATAATCAGCAAGCCCAAATT
The DNA here is from genome assembly GCA_038092575.1 of Boletus subluridellus. Lineage (NCBI taxonomy): Eukaryota > Fungi > Basidiomycota > Agaricomycetes > Boletales > Boletaceae > Boletus > Boletus subluridellus. Next base: position 4,535 of record JBBPQN010000927.1, read on the forward strand.
CCATTTCCTTGTACATCTTCCAGCATACATTCGTCGTTTTGGACCAGGCATCATTTTTTCAACAGAATGCTATGAATTCTTCAATCATATCTTCCGGATGACTTGCATCTACAGCAACAGACAAGCACCTAGCCGAGATACATGCAAATTATTTGCATGTCATGATATCATTAGACATATTGCTACTGGAGGATATTGGTTTGATTCCCATAGCAAGAAATGGGTAAAAGGTGGTCATGAAGTACAAGCCTTTCTTATCCAACATCCTGAACAAGCACAGCTGTTAGGAGTTGATCTGCAGCCTCAATCAATCTTAGGTAAGTTTATTAAAATATAAAGAGTATATTACTTACAATACTATCTTTATACTAAAGTTGGGATTGGATCAATTCTTCATTCAAAATCCAAAAATACATCAAGTATACATCCTTTATCATGGTCTAGTACCCACTGTGCAGCAATTTCTGGTGCCCATGGGCAAGATTACCAAGCTTCAACTTACTATCAAGGTGCATCTTTCATTACAAAAGATGAAGAAAAGGTTGCATTAGGTGCAAATGTGATATTCTATCAGTCTCTTCATTCAAAGGTAAATATTTTATATTACTAGCATATAATATAAATTGATATATAATATCTAAGATGTGTATTGGACAAGTTCAAGAAATTCTCCTTGCTTCAGATGGATCAAGGCTTGTCAAGCATATTGCACTACAAGTCTTCAAATTCACTGATAATCTACATCCATTGGTTCATTTGCCTATGCTTGAACTTACCCCTGAAGAGGTAGTTGTTCAAGAATACAAGGTATCCTCTCATTTAAGTGTTTAGCTCTTTACAACCACTAATATATATAGGATATTGTTTGTCCTGTAAACCTTCAACACAATTGCATTGATTCCAAGTGCTCTGAACATACTCTCACTCATCTCAAGCAAGAGCGTATTCTCACTTCCAATACTAGAACAACTGTCAAACATCAATCAACACCCTCGTTTTTTCTCAATACATACTCAATTCACAATTACCAGCACATCAAAAATGTTCTTCCTAAAGAGTTTCATACCCCACCACTTCGTGTTACTGATGTTGAAGAGACTAGAAAGTCTGCCATTTTGCGACTGAAGGAAAAACGGGCTACAAAGTCCAGAAATCCTTCTGGTAATCTAGATGATCAAGAGTCATCCCTACCACCATTTGATCACCCTCAGCCATCAATCACACAAAAAGGAAAGGGAAAGGAGAAGAAAAAGCAAAAGGCTTCAAAAAGCACACCTCTTGCAAATCAAATAGCCATGCCTCCATATCCATCCACATCCAGTGCCTCTTTAGGAAACATACCAGGCTCTTCTACAATGGTTCAGGGAGCAGAACATTTCCACCAGGTAGCTCTTCATTCTTTTCATTTATCAATAACAAAATAATCTTGTTAGATGACCTGGCAAACCACAAACCATCTTCCATCAGGCAACATGTTTGGACAACACTCACTAGGGGTACTTAGCAGCCCTGCAAGTGAATTACAAGTGGATTCAAATTCATTCAATCCATATCTATCAAACATGATGGTCACAAATTCAACTCCAGGATTCTTATACCCAGCAAATAGTGAAGCTTCTCCATTTCCTAGCTTCTCAAGTCCTGGAGGTGTCATGCATGATCATCCTCCTACTACCTTCTCAAGATCCAGTAACTTTATGGATTATCATCCTCCCCCTAGTTTCTTAGATATTGGCAATTCTAGAGGTCACTATTAGCTCTCTATATCAAGCAAATAGTGAAGTTCATCCTTCTCCTATCTTCACAGGTCCTGGAAGTGCTTTGTCAGGGCCAAACAACTCCATGGGTCACCATCCTCCCCCTAATCTCTCAAATCCTGACAATTCCAGAGATCACCATCTATCAAGCCCACCACAAATGTCATTTGACATGCTAAATCCATCTCTCTCCAATCATGATGCATTACTCTCCCATACAAATACTTCATTTGACCACAGTCACACATATGCTCAAGCTGCAAACCCAAATGTGTACTCATCATACCAAGCTCAGTTCAATTACAATAATCCATACTCACAGACAAACAATCAATAATAGATACATACTTACAATGTACTTATATTGCATGCAGCTTGAGTTACACAGGACCAAATAATAATATGTAGTAAGCTGAGACTCTGTGCATTTGTTTGCTGTCTTTTATGAATTCCTGCTACTTTAGTAGTGGGTTTTTTTGGGGTGTGAGCTGAATAATAATTGAGTTTGGGTTGTGTTCAATGATAGCATGTAGTTTAACTGTTGATTTACTGCATTCCAAGCTCCTGTGTTTGCTACATTAACTGTTTTGTGAGTTTTTTGGGCTGTGAGCTAATCAAATTCAGCCTTTGGCATGTTTTTGAATGTTGTAGTAACTGTCCACTGTGGGAAATCAAGTTTGGGTTGTGTTCAATGATAACTCTATAGTTTCACTGTTGATTTACTGCATTCCAAGCTCCAATGTTCCACCACTTCAACTGTATTTAAGTTAATGGCATTCTTCACTTCTCAAGTTGATGGGAGTGATACCAATAAGCAGTGAACATGCAGGGAGGTTTTGTTGAGCTGTAAAGCTCCTAAGTGATCACAAAGTTGTATTCACTATTGATCTTGTATGGTAAATGAATCATCTACATTGCACACTGTGCTTTGATACTGCCATGTTGTATTTTTAACCCTGAAATCAATTGACCCTTTGAACTATTGATTCACTGCATTCTAAGCTCTGAATCAATACAATTTGAACCATTCCCCATCAAAAGTAGCAGGCTTTGCCACAAACATGGCCCCACCTTACTTATACTATGCCATTCACCTGACCAGATGATTGCATCCTTTACAGGTGGTATCACTGTGTGTCTTGCTCTTTAACTAATGATAGTGTACTGCAACTTGTTGCTGGAATATGATTTGTACACATGTAGAACTTAAAGATTGTGCTCTACTTGTTATTATTATCATGATTATTATTCAAATTAGAGAAGGAACTATGATATAGTATTTATAATAATAAAAACCATACATGTCTCACCAGTCACACATGTCTGGGCCAATCCTATGTCAGTAATAGACACTTTGTATTGTGAGAATTTGATGTTGCGTCACGGAGTCACCACTCGTGTCACCGAGTTGTGTGAAATTGGGGATGTGGTTGGCAAACCAAACAAAACTGTTTATACACAACAGTCTTTTCACTGTTTCGGACCAGGCATATCACTGCCATTTTCACTGTTTGTTGCCATCCACATTGGCCATCGTTGTCGTCATCAGTTGTCATCACTCACTCCGGTCATCCCTGGTTGTTTTCGTTCCCAGTCCCCAGCGTGTCAGTTCACCATGCTACTTCAGCGATTTGGCTTCAGACAAAGTTCAAGAGGTACCACCCCAGGGGCCAACGGTGTTGCAAGAACGAGACTTGATCAAACGCCAGCCGACGGACCAGATGCAGCCACGGCACCCCAAACCAACGGTAACAATAAGATAGCGGCCAATTTATCCTGGCTGAGTAGTCTCTCCTCTGCATCTCCGTTGTACACAAGCATGGCACAGAGGCAGGCGCAACCCAGTGATTCCCCCAGTGACGAGCTCAGCGAATCTGTCAGCGCAAGTGCTAGCCGGCATCGTTCCAGGAGTACCTGTTCAAGTCTGGATATATCCAAGCCGGACTGCAAACGACTGAAGCAACAAGTAAACGATCTCGCTCGGACATTTGAGCTGTCATCGACGAGGGCGCTCAAGCAATATACCGAGGTGAATTTATTTTCTTTTGAATGATGTTGTGGCTAACTCTATTACTCTCCAGCTGAAAGGTGTGCCGGACATGATATTGATGATCACAGCGCGGGTAGAGAAACTGCAAGAAACCAAGGCGGAGACTGAGCTCATGAATATGACCAATCTACTAGCGTCGAAGGATTTTGAGGTGAGTCCACCGCTCCAGAACACAACATGTCCACGGATGTCAACAAATCCCTCTAGTCGACGCTCAGAGCACGCCTCATGGTAACTCTACTCTCACCCAACATTACTGCATACCTCACTGATACACATGCGCACATCATGGTAAGCTCAAACATGCTTCCTCATACGAGGACTGAATGACCACGTTACCAGGCTTTTATGAGAAATAACCGCTTGCTCTTCAGGGTTCCTGATGCCATTTTCGAGTCGACCGAGCTACAATCATGACTGAGTGGAATGGTGTCAAAATTGCTCTCATCTATTCGGGGTGACATCAAGATGGTGCTCCGCAGATCACTCGAAAAGCACAAGAATATCATGGATACCTTCCAGTCTGCAATCGGCTCAAAGTCCTCTATCGGCATTGAAGTTAGTTCCGGTCACTGGGCACGATTTTCGTTTTTGGTAAGTTTTCGCACCACAGTAGGCAGCCGCACTCACTTTAGCCTGTAGCGGCGCTGTTATCGCGAGTTTCACATTGGCATCACTGACAATAAGACGCCCATGGAAGCCCATTTCTCGCCTTATCTATTACCTGGCCTTCACGCGGAACTTCGTGAACACATCAAGTCTGTGCTCGCTCTCAACCTAGATGAGCTTGAGTGCGACCTTGTGGAAAAGCTTGAATTACGTCGCGAAGTCGAATCAGCTCATGATGGACCCGTTGGTAACGCTCAGGCTGACGAGACTGACTACAACTTTAACTGGGATGATGATGACAACAGTGGTGGGGTCCCTGACGATGAAACTCAACAGGATGGCTCAGCTGGCACCACAGCACAAGACACCCAGAACACTGCCACACGAGTTGATCAGAATGCCACCATGTCAGGCACCACCAATCCTGCCACCGACTCAGAGGTTGAGGTATTAGGTTTCCTGCCTGGGAAGGATGGTAGCCTCCCCGAGTTTGTTGACAGGAAATTCTGGAACTATGTCGATCACGCTTTGAAGATGCTATGCCAAAACGTGCACACGACTGCAGGTGATCGTGGTCTCGAAGAAGAGGAAAATGTTTACAAGCAGTAAGTACCCTATTTCACTGCCGCTGTTCATCATAATTGACCCACTCTCAACAGGACGCTTTCGGAATTCTTGATGCTAGATTTACATGAATTTCCCGGGCACAATCACCTGTTGGACGTGCCAAGAGCGGAACCACCAGAGTGGCAACAGAAGATTGAGACATTGACATGGTAGAGTGCCCCTCAACACGTGATCTCCTTGTTTCATTCACTATCCCTTTTCCTCGGTCCCCATTTACCCCACCGTTTTTTTTTGCTTCCCATGTGTTCATACCACTGTTCCTTTTCATGCCCGGCCACCCCACATTCTTTCAATCTACCGCTCCATTAGCACAATTTAATCTCACCGTAAATTACCATGGTTTAATCTCGTCCTGTGGATCATGTATCAATCAATGCAGTGGCTTTGATTCTCAACCCGAGCTCGAATATCAATCCGTTACATATAACATTCTACGCTATCGACCCAACATAAAAGTAATGCATGGAGATCATACATATCTGGCACAAAGATAGAACAGATCTCTCCTCTAGACATACCTGGGAGATCTTCTGTTAACACAGAGTCGACACAATCTCAAGATATTGACTTGCGATCTGTCTTAAGTTCTTTCTCGACATCCTGATACGTGATAGAAACCGGTTGACACGTTAAGATACGGCCGATAATGGATACCCCGTCCAGATCCAATATATTAAATATATTGTAAACTTATTTACTCGAACACGGACCACTATGGTCAGCAGCATATATGTCATATATTCACACAAATTATGAATAAAATAGAGTGAGAAAGTTATGTCACCGTCCTGGAATCAGTAGCGGGGTGATAATTACCGAATTCGATCTCGTCACGAGCTTTTTTTCGGTCGGACGTGTAGGGCATAACTTGAAAGGCTAAGTCCGAGTGGCTGTACACAAATTCAAACACCGCCAACTTTAACATCCCTCACACTCTCTGCGACGGCTGGAAGAAAACATTGGTAAACACTCACTGCCACAGCAGAGCCACAGACCGGAATGCGAAAAAAAGGACATAGACTGAATTTAGGGTTACATTTCATGTCGTAGACAATACCATTTATTGATCTCGCTACTGCACTAACCGTCCGAGAGTGGCAGCCTCAGCGCCTTGTGTCCGCCGCTCATCGCCGTGCTGAATCGTCTCATCTTGAGCCTGTGCACGTCGGGCACCCATAAACCACTATGCAACACATTCAATTCATTTTTGGAATACTGGAAGAGTCTCATCTAACGACATGAACAACAGGCTTTTGAACAGTTGCTTGAAGGGGCCATTTGGCTTCATAAGTTGCTCAGGGTTGACTATGATGGCGCGATAGTAAAATGAACTTATTGCCTGTCAAGATTTTGAGGTGAGCTCACATGCATCAAGAGTCTACTAACCCATTACTCCAATAGCTACCTGGAAATTTTTTGCGGTTGCCATCTCCGAATCAATAGAAATTGCACGGATGCCTGCCTTTCCAAGTGACTGGACGTTTTGTTGCCCTAGCAAGTTCAAGGGTGTCACAACAATTTGAACGCCATTTGGGCGAAAGAGAAGGGGAATCCAAAAGACTAATGTCTTCCCCATGCCCGTTCCCGCTGTGCAAAGGACATCCTTATCACCCTTCAATATAGCCTCTGCAACCTGAGCCTGCCAGAGACATGATCTGATACCAAAGGCTTCTTCAGTGCGCTGTCGGATTTCGGATAATGATGGAACCCATGTTTGGATAGGAGATGCTGCTCTGGTAGCCATGCGGCGATGAGCGACGGACACAAGGCGCTGAGGCTGCCACTCTCGGACGGTTAGTGCAGTAGCGAGATCAATAAATGGTATTGTCTACGACATGAAATGTAACCCTAAATTCAGTCTATGTCCTTTTTTTCGCATTC
>JBBPQN010000928.1:0-11456 GCA_038092575.1 Boletus subluridellus
GCACCGATAAGGAACCAGAAGAAGCGGGAGGGTGCGCGGTGGAGAAAGAGGTGGTGGTACGGGTGCATGGTGGGCTGTTATGCATGTCGGTACGGTCGGTGGTGGATTTATAGCACGCTCGGGATGTGGACGACGAACGCGCTCGGCGAGAGAGGGTGCCGAGGTGCCGTCGGAGACGCGTCTGAAGTTGAAAAGGGGCAGGAGTGTGATTGTGTGACGGGAGATGTGACGGTTGTGACGGGGGCTTGGGAGGGAGAGAAGTAGCTTGGACCTCGTTGCTCACTGGCGTTTTCTTATGGCGTTTGATGCAGACGCTGCCCGTCTCCGCGACGACCACCTCTCCCCCTCCTCCCCTCCTGCCCCCATCTCCGCGTCCCCACTCAGCCCGTCCCGTCTCCCCGATCGCCCCCATTTTCCGACCAGAGCCTCCACCGTTGCCTCCACACACGACCTCTCCCGACATAACCTCTCCACCAAACAGGATCCTTTCAATCATGCCCATAGCGACGACCTCAACCACACCCCCTCCGCCAGGTATGACTACATCCCTCTTCCCGCCTCCCTCCCTGCGCCCTCGCCTGCCTTTCTCGCCGCCAGTCGTCCCACCACACCGAACAGCCCCTCCCATCATTCTGCCCGCACTCCCATCTTCGACTATCCCCCCGATCGGACACGACGCAACAGCGCTACCTCCGACGCTTCTGCCAACACCAACTCGTCCGGTTCCAGTTCCCCCAACAAAGGTGGTCCCCTGACCTCGACCTCCTCAGCAACCTCCACCCTATCCTCCTCGTCAGTCCGCTCACATCATTCCATCAGTAACATCAGTCACTTACTCCACTCTCCCGTAGACCATGCTCAGCATGTGGCCTTCCGATGCAGGGTGCATTCGTCCGTGCCCTCGGCACCGTCTTCCATCTCAACTGTTTCAAGTGTCTCGTGTGTGCTCCCCTTTAGATACTCGCTCTCAATATTAAATCTTCCCTCAGGATTGTGGCGATGTCGTCGCCGCAAAGTTCTTCCCCATAGATGGCCCGGATGGCAAGCAGCAACCTCTTTGCGAAAGGGACTACTTCCGTCGTCTGAACCTCATCTGCGCCAAGTGTGGCCTTGCTTTGCGTGGGAGCTACATTACCGCCTGCAGTCAGTCTCTCTTGCTCGATTCTTCGTCCTTTCGCTGAGCACGAGACACAGACAAAAAGTACCACGTGGAACACTTTACTTGCTCCTTATGTCCCATCCTTTTCGGCCCTCAGGATTCTTACTACGAACATGATGGTGATGTGTACTGCCACTTTCATTACTCAACGCGCTTTGCCACGAAATGCGCGGGCTGCAGTAGTGCGATCCTGAAACAGTTCGTCGAGATCAATCGCAACATGAGGAACGAGTGCTGGCATCCAGAGTGCTACATGATCAACAAGGTGCGCCCTGTGCATTTCAACTCGATCGGTCATTCATTGAACCATCTAGTTCTGGAACGTCAAAGTCGTCTCGCGGAGGTCAACCGGTTCTATAAGTGACGGATCAGAGCTCGAGCCTTCGTATGTCGAGGAGGAAAAGCGCGAAACACCAATCTCCCTCAAAGAAAAGCAGGTCAGAATGGAGCAGTTGGTATACCGAATATGGACGTGAGTGATCTCAACCCCCGTATCTAAAAAGTATTAATCTTGCTTTCTCAGCGTCCTTTCGGCCTTCGAGGAATCAAGTGCTGCGTGCATATCGGATATGCTGCGGCAGGTTAGCAATGGGCAATATCTTGATGCCATCAGGATGGCGGAGAAATTTATTCTTCATGTGGAGGTCCTTTTTGGTACTATCGACGATCTCGAGTACCATTGCACAAGGCTTAACCTCAGGGGTATGTCTTAACCTCATGTCTCTAGCCATGTTTCTTACGTCACGTTTCAGGGATGTCTCATGTCCGGGAAGCCCGCATGCTCTGTCGAAAAACCGTCGATCTCTTCACGTTGCTGTCCCGTACGCAAGAAACAGGTTCGCGTCGGATAGGCATGACGCAAGAACTATTAGCCCTCGTGACAGGAATAGCTCATTATCTCAAGATCCTCATCCGCATCGCGTTGACGGGTGCGCTGAAACTGGAGAGGGAGCAGAGTGTCAGGGAGGCGATGCCTTCCTTCTTGGATAAGCTACATCTCCTTGCCGTGCAGGGTGGGGATCCAGCGGCGCGTCGGATCATCAAAAATAGTAGTGGTGAAGTGGTAGGACAAACCAGCGGTGCCAATCTAGGCACCCAATCAGTCACGTACGGATTTAGGAGTCTGGCTCCTGAGCTAGCCGGGGAGTCTCCATTCTCGGCCACCTCTCCCTCAAAACTCTCCGTCAACAATCCACCCTCTGATCGATGCGTAAAGTGCACCCAGGCAGTTGAGGAGGATTGTGTTCGATTGGGAACATATCAGCGGTGGCACTCGCACTGTTTGCAATGTAGCGACTGCGGCAAAGCTGCTGCATTTCTACTCCCGAAGGACCCTGCGCCACTGAAAGCTGCGGAGGACAAGGAAAAGGAAAAGGATAAAGTTGACAAGGACCCATCCAAGCCACCGACTTCACGCAGGCCCCCTGCCAATGTCAGCATATTTATGTATGATGTTGAGTCTGTCAAGGAGACACCATCCTTTGGCGACGTACCATCTGTGATACTCTGCACCGATCACGCGCATGCTAGTTGCCGGGGCGGGTTCCAAGCCGTATCTCGTCTGGAACAGTACGCGTTCTTGCTCAATATCGCTCTTCGTCGTCTGTACCTTGTTCTCAAACAACAAGGTGTCGTTCCACTCTCGCCAGGTATGTTTACTAGGACCTTTCGAACCAGATCCCCTCGCTGAACTACCACGAATTAGCTAGTTCAACTGCTCCCAGCTCCAAAGGCGGAGATCAAGATCCGTATCGCAATTCCGGTGACATCATGCGGATGAAATCGGTCCATCTGGATCGAAAACTATCTGCCACAGCACGATTACCCAGGAGATCAACTATCGTGGAGAGTCCTGCTGGCAGGACAGTCCATCCTTCGGAACCACTCAACGTGCAACGTTCGCAACAAGATATTAAGTCACCGCAGCCTCAGCGAGGACCTCCTCCCGGTAACCTTATACCAGGTCGACAGCCTTCTCAGCCCGGATCAAGTTCGTCACTTCCTCCATCTCGCGCGCAGCTGCGATCCCCAGGTATCTTGGACACCAGCTTCCAGGGACACTCTGGACGACCCCCTCTAATTCGCAATAACACCGAGGTGAAGATTGTGGATGAGTCTGCACCCAACTCTCCCGCAGGCGGTTTTGAAGAAGCACCTCTCCATGTCCCAGACGACGGTATCACACTCGCTGATATACCTCAACTAATGGAGGTAGCTCAAGCTCGCGAGCAGCAACGCTCATTGCCGCGTCAAAGCACGATACCTCACATCGCCGAACTCAGTGCTCTTGAGCTTGCGATTGTCAAACATTGTGCCCTCCTCGCCTTGCAACGATCTCCTCTCAAGGACCAAATCGATCTGGATGAGCTTTTGGAACTCGTAGAGACGAAAAAGGCCGGTTTTTGGAACAAGCTATTCAAGGCAGGCGACAAGAAAAACGTCAAGAAAAAGGGTACACTCATCCTTGCTTGACGCTGAACGATTGCTGACTGCCCTGTTCAGGTGTTTTCAGTGTTCCGCTAGAACTATTAGTTGAGCGGGAGGGCTCGGATTCCTTGCATGGAGCTACTCGTGCCACCTTGAGAGTGCCTAGTTTCATTGACGACGTCGTTTCTGCTATGCGACAGATGGGTGTGTATCACTCTCATTTCAGGAGTGGGTGATTGATTGATTTTCTCCTTGCAGACATGTCTGTAGAAGGCATTTTTCGTCGCAATGGAAACATTCGGCGTCTCAAGGATCTTACCGAGGCTATCGACCACGATCCATCATCCGTTGATCTCACACAAGACAACCCGGTGCAGTTGGCCGCACTTCTCAAGAAGTTCTTACGTGAACTCCCCGAACCCCTGATGACATACAAGCTGCACCGCTTGCTAATTGCATCTCAAGGTACGTCCCTGTTGCATGACCACCCTGACTTGACTTATCAACATTTGGTAAAGCGCTTCCCACGGATTCGGATCGCCGGCGTTGCCTTCACATGGTCTCGCTTCTGCTTCCCAAGAGCCACCGCGATACGATGGAAGTGCTCTTTGTATTCTTGAAATGGGTTGCCTCATTCGCCCATATGGATGAGTCGACCGGAAGCAAGATGGACCTACCAAATCTTGCTACTGTCATTTGCCCGAGTATTCTCTACTCACGGGGTAGGGATGCAGTCCGCGACGAGAGCTTCGGAGCGATCAGGGTGGTAACTTCCTTATTGGAAAACCAGGATGAGTTCTACACCGTCCCCGAGGAGTTTCTCCCTATACTCCATGACCAAGAATACTTCTCGAACACTTTGGAGCTTCCCAGCAAGGACTTCCTGAAGAAATGCGATACGTACATGCGGCTAAAGGCAGGTGGAAGAACGCCCGCATCAACAGCATTCCCTGGTTCTCCGAATCTCGCCAACCCACCCAGATCGATTCCTCCTCCGGAACGACCCACGCTGAATCCGACTCCAAGTGAACCTCAGTTGCGAAATGGTCGCCAGCAGTCGCCTCACTCCCACCCAGGCCTTGTCCATGCACCGATGTCATACCCATCGCCAGTACACCCGACTTCGCTCTCGCAGGGAGCCGTGATGATTCAATCGCAGCAACCCCGACACCCGCAACCACAGGACATGGACTGGATTTCCCCACAGCGGTCGGCGACTGGCTCTTCGACACCTTCACCCGGCGCACGGCCATCTTCGTATGTGCCTCCGCGAGCCAGCAGTGAGCTTGCACAAGCGATCCCACCGAACGGCTACCAAGCAACGATGGTTCGTCAGCGCACATGATCATACAAATACCATATACCTGCCTCCTCTCATTCATTACTTCGCGATCTGCTTTCCATCCAGCTGACTCGTCACCCTCGTTTGTTTTTGCCTCTTCCTCACTTTTCCGCATCCTCTTTCGATCTCGCATTATCTGTAGTTTACCCTACGTTTTTCACTTATCAGTATGACACGGACGACTATCTTCGCAGTATACTCATTATACCCGTGCATTCAAATGTACTCATTTTGAATGAATCAAAAACCAGACTGGATGAAGGAGCACGAGAATGATTGTGCTCAACCCATATGCATGTCGCATACAGTTTTTGAGGTAGCAAATGCAGTACATAATAGACATGGTGTAAAAAACCAGACCCCTACTTGAGAGGAATGAATCGAGATGAGTGGGTAGCACCGATCTAAGGGGTGATGTCAGTAATAGCATATGAAGCCATCACGGAAAGACATACACCAGGACGGCCATGCTTTACGGGCCGGTATGAGCACGAGAACTCGGCGAGGTAGTGACCCGTCATCTCGGGCTTAATCTCGACAGAGTTAAAAACCTGTGATAACAACACGCGTCACAACGGGACACAGAGCGATCCAACGAGTCGAAGAATACCTTGCCGTTGTAAATACCGACTACGCTGCCGATCATCTCGGGGACGATGATCATGTCTCGGAGGTGGGTCTTGACGACTGCGGGTTTCTCATTCGGGGGGGCTTCCTTCTTGGCTTTGCGTAGCTTTTTGATGAGGCCCATTGGACGGCGCTTGAGGCCACGGTTGAACTTGCGACGAGCGCGTGCGTGAACGAGCTATGGGGATTTGTTTAGGTGGCGAGATAGCACCAGATATATGCTACATACTTCAATGAACTAGCAGAATAGGCATACATTAGGAGGTCCAAAATTTCGGGAATAATCACACGCACCTCCTCATTGCTCAAGTCGAGGAGCTTGTCAAGCTCGACACCACGGTAGGAAAACGTGCGGAACGTTCTCTTCTTCTTGAGCTCAGCGGCGAGGGCGGGGTCTGTAACGGCTGAATCCGCCTAGAGAGATCGTGAACATCCCGGTGCGATATGAGGACGGAGATGGCTTACCATGGTGTGTTGTTCACAGTCTTGGGGCTGTCGAGGATAACGGTGAGGCCGTATGTGAAGCGGAGCATGAATTTGGAAGTTGTGGCTGAACCTTGATCACGTGGAACTGTACAGTACCCCGGAAGTTGCGCTGAAGGTCTGAGGTAGGGGTATACAATACACCATCATCGTCGGTTAGAATCCACAGGTCTTCCCTCGAGGATTAAAAGGTGTGTTTTGTGGCCAAATGGTAGCGGCATGGTGAGCTCATGTCGTTTCAGTGATTTGTGGCTGCCCGTACTCTTGTCTACACGTCCAAAACCAATCACCAACTAAAGTGGGTGTTTTCTCGATTTTGTAGGAGAAATATGGTCTAAATATGCTGGCAGATGCGTCATATCGCGGCATATCTCCTCCTTCAGATCGGCGGCAACGCTTCCCCTTCTGCCGACGATGTCAAAAAGGTCCTTGATGCAGTTGGCATCGAGGCCGATGACGAGCGCCTCGAGAAGCTGATCACTGAGCTCGACGGCAAAGATGTCAACACTGTACGTTGAATTGAATTTCAGGCATGACAGCCTGCTGACTGAACTGGGGACGTAGTTGATTGCTGAGGGATCTGCGAAGCTCTCGTCGGTACGTGCATACATTGGGTGTCGTGAAGTTGCCATGACATGTGATGACAGGTTCCTTCTGGTGGCGCTGTTGCTGCTGGCCCCGCGACTGCGAGTGGAGGTGGCGCCGGTGGTGCTGCCCCTGCTGAGGCGGCGGAGGAGAAGGAAGAGAAAAAGGAGGAGAAGGTCAGTGAAATTCTGTCTGATGATAGGGCTAGAATATTGACAGTTGCATATAGGAGGAGTCCGATGATGATATGGGCTTCGGTCTCTTTGACTAATGTATCTGACCTGTGTAACCTTGCGCTATACGATATTCGCTGGCTGTACACTGAGAAACTGGCGGCGTTGCGGCTTGCCGTCGGCAAATGATGACGTGAATTCTGTCAGTGAGTGGCGAAAGAGGCCGAGTATATGTACCGTTCATGCAAAATGCACCGATAAATGATTAATAGGTCCAATCGGCAAGTTCAGCCGCTCGGCAATGTAGGCTGGTGCGAAAGCAATAAATAATGAACCTAAACATTCACATTTTTGAGCAAACGAAAACCCTGAGATGCGAACGAAAAGGCTCGACAGGAGTCATGCTGTGATGCGGCGCTGAAACAGTCGGAACTGAGTCCGTCTGAACGAATTGGGTCTTTGAACTTGGCAGTGGAGAACGTACTTCATATTTATTTATTTAAATTGATCGGTCTGCATCGGCATCAGAACGAAAGCCGCCGGCCCGATGCACAGGGGAGATGAGAAATGCCCGAGTTGACGGCCGGGTGGTGCACGAGGGACCTCGGGGTGCTGATCTGCGCAGAGACAAATCCGACCAAAGAGGAAATGCGAGGTGACTACTGCAGGCAGCTGTGGGTATGCCCCGACGATGCTAGCGCGCTCGTCGTCAGAGACAGCGACCACGATAATCCAGAACATCCCAGCACAGTCCCCGCCACCACCGAGTTCCATCTTTTTAATTTCCCTGTCGTTTTCGTTTTGCCTTCGGTAACGTCAAGCTTACTCGTAACTAGATTTAGACGGCCCTTTCCATCCCTCCTTTTAATATCTGTCCCTCCTTCCTCCTCCTCCTCCCCTCCTCCACGCGCTTCCCCTCCCCTCCCCCCACATACGAACATCCACGAGGGTCTCCTTCCCCCTCATGGACCCTTTTTCTCGTCCCCGAGATGTCCCTCCACAGCCCCCGCCCATCTCTTTCGCCCCTCCAAACCAAGCCGCCCCTGATGTCTCCCGCTATCCCCCTGATCCCCAACCTGACCTCGACAGATCGGATCCAAATATCGCATTCATGAAGGGCCCAAAGCGCAAACGCCTCGCAAAGGTATACCTCCGCCTCCACCTGTCTCCGAGCACCCACTCACTTTCCGAAAGGCATGTGATGCTTGTCACAAAAGTAAACGGCGCTGTGACGGAACAGGTACGTTACTTGTGATTCCTTCATACCTCGATCATTCTTAATGTATCTTTCGCCGTCTTAAGCACCCTGTAGCAACTGGTAAGTCCCAGCGGCCTGTTCACATCGCTGCGTAGCCTCCGACAACTCTTTCCAGTTATTTCGCTTCCAAGAAGTGCACCTACACGGATGCCTCGGGAAAACCTGTCCCCGCGCCCAGGCCGCTCAACTCGGACAGGCCAGAGAATTCTTCAGACGCTCGCGGCGGGCCTTATCCACCACACCCGGACACTATGACCACCGGCTCGCCATCCTTCAGCGTCGTCTCCAATCAAGCCAACGAAGTCACTCTCTCCACACCATCGTCAGACGATGATCGGGCGAGTAATCCTCGTAACAAGCGTCTCAGACACAGTCTTGGCAACATAAACATAACTACACCTTCGGCGACTCCCCCACGATCTTTGGCGCCACCGTTGACTCAACATGATCGACCCATCGAGCGCAACCAAGTCCTTACCCGAGAGCTTGTTCACCGTACGTCTCCCGCATACAGCTTTGATGCTCACCCGCAGACGCTAACTGCAGTCTCCAGTATTCTTTGCTTATCGACAACCTCAGCGCATGATCATTCACCAACCTTCCTTCTTGGCGGCCCTAAGTCACGGCACCGTTCCTCAACATCTCCTTCTTGCAGTGTGTGCGGTCGCAGCCCCACTGTCGAAACAGCCTCGGTTGAGGACAACGCCCTGTCGATACGCTGGCGAAACGTTCGCTCAAGAAGCTGTGTCCCTCATGTTCGATAAGAATCATCAGTTGGTTTGTGAACACAGTTTGGCTACTGCACAGGCCCTTCTGTTACTTCAGTTGCATGACAGAATGGGAAAGTCCTTATGGTTCGGACAGTACTATCGTGAGTTTTCTGTCTTCGGTGTTTGGATAGATTGGTTGATCGCATGAAGAACTTGCGTTGGATATCGTGACCAAGATCGGAATTTTCGATTCCGATAGCACTGTTCTCACACCGCACCCATCACCCGAATTAATCGATGCTTGTATTGAACGGGAGTGTGCGCGCCGTGTGTTCTGGCTCATTTATATCTCAGATTGCTTTGGATGGATGCTGTATCGACGAGTTCGTCTAGCAACAGAGTCCCAGATGAACCTCCGCCTTCCTATCGATGAAACAAGCTTCGAGATATCTCCGTTGACCGCAGTACCAGGTAATGGTCTTCTTTTGTTTCGTTCAGATTTAAGGCTGATATTTCCCAGAATTCATGACGAAACCGGGTCCATCATACAGCATGTGTTCGGAAAGTGGTCAGCTTATACGGGTATTAACATTGCACGGTGATGTAGAGAAGTTCTTGGACGATTTGAACGGCAAGTGGCTTTCCTGCAGCATCGAATGCCACTAAACGCTCTATGTAGAATGCGAAAGCGGGCGATATCCTGTCGATCAATTACAAGGACTAGAGATGAGAGTTGGTGTAAGTCGTCGAATCTGGTGTTGGCTCGTTTGCTGATGGATCTTTCCACTCATGCTAGGCATGGACCGACGCTCTTCCCGAATATATGCGCTTTAACGATGATAACCTGAGGGTGCATGTTACCCAGTATGATACTGCATCAAACACGGGAGCATGGTGCTTCTTGACCATGCACGTTGTCCATTGTTCGTGCATGCTTGCACTCGATTTGGTATGTATATTTGGATGATATCTATTGTGGGGTCCAAGACCGTTCAGGATTACTTACTGATAGCGTTGTTTGGCTAGGGGAGACAACGGTGTCGACTGGAAACACATCTTGACCCTGCGTCGGCGCGGGAGAGAATAATCCAGATTATCGAGGCTCTCGGCAAGAAGGCAAAATTAAGCATCATCAGTGAGTTCTACTTTGGTGCTACTGCGTTGGCCCTAACTCACACACTAAATTTATCAGTGGGAGTTGCGATTTGGGTATTTGATTCGTTCTATCAGATTGCTTTTCACAGCTTACTCGTGACATAGCCTCTCTTCAAGTATGCCGATGAGCCACCAAGCCAGACGTTGTTCAAATGGTCTAGTGACTTTGAGGAGATCTGGGGTGTACGTATCCAGGATTTGAGCCGGCGTCAGCTGGGTCACGGACAGCAATTGCGGGCGCAATTGGCTCCACCACCACCAATGCCGCCACTACCCACGGCTCGCGTTCACGCATCCGTATCCCCTCACACATCCATATCCCCCATATCCCGGGCAGGATCCGATGTAAGCTCTTCGCTGGCGGTACAGCCGCCAAATTACATTCCCCAGGGACGAATGCCGCATGATGCACTGTTCCATTCTCTGACGCCTCCTACTCATCCTGAGATAAGGATCCAGATCGGGCATGATGCTCGCGAGAAAGAGGTCAGGAACATGGTGAACGATGCTGACATCGATCCCGCACTTCAGGCTGTTCCAAATGCACGACTACAAGTAACCTCGCAGTTGCCTGTTCCTGCACCACCAGCACCGTCATTACCATCTTTGAAGGCTAGTGGACTTTTGGAATGGCCGCGCCCTGGCTCTACGGACGCAGTCGCGGCACCGTCCAGTATGCAGACCGGTGTTAATTGGCAACCGCCCACACAATATTTCGCACCGTCCCGCCAGCCTCAGCGAGATTCCGTGCGATCATTCAACGTCCAATCGACACCCGATGGTCCTCGGCTTCCCGCTCCCTCGGCTTCGTCTGGCATGCCCGTGGGGTTACAGTGGTTGGCTCACGAGTCCTCGGCGTCGAGACCAAGCTAGGATCTACACCAGATCTGCGCATGCTTGAATGGTTCCTGCCTGGTGGCAGCGCCGTTCATTCGTATTTATTCATCTAGATATGGGCCAACTCGGGTATTATACGCATTGCTGTAAAGTCAAGTCCGGAGGCTTGTAATATAGTCACAATGGTTTACAAGTGATAATCGCGTCACTGTGCCTCGGAGCCTCCAAGTTTTGTGAGGTTGCGATGGAGCTCGGGTCTGACGAGTACGACGCGATCCAGGAGCTTCTTGATGACTGCATCCTTGCTGGCCTCAAAGGCATCTGTGGTCGCCTGAAGCTTGAACTCTGTTTCCTTATCTACAGCTGCTTGTGCGCTGGTCGTGTTACCGGCATGCTGCGAGGGTACGTGAACAACGCGTGATCAGTGGGAGGTATAGAAGACGTACCGACGCCTCGAATGTCTTGAACTCCGATTCTTTCGCCTGTCTGTACTCGTCGATCTCTTTGGAAGCCTCGGAGCGGGCATCCTTCAGTCTCTGGACGCGATCTATGCGAGACGTGAGTGAATACGGTGGGGCGAACAGTGGCGGGAACGGTACATTGGCGGGCTTGCTGTACGATCTTGGCGGCCTCCTTCTCGGCCTCAAGGAGGGTCTGTATGCCTTGTGAGTGCTGGGCAGCCTGGGGGGGAGTGAGCGGG
>JBBPQN010000929.1:0-11454 GCA_038092575.1 Boletus subluridellus
CAGCACTCACCTAAAAGCGGTTGTGCTGGTGGGGTGCACGAGGATGAGTGTGGACAGTGTGGATGACAAGAGGATTTGATGGAGGAAACATGGTGAGTGGGAAAATAAATGAAGGGAGCGATGTGCGAAGTTAAATCAACAATGTCACATGTTACTTTAGGGTGGGCACAAATGCCCTTGGAACATTCCATGTTCTCTCATCCCCCTTGCTTACAGCTCCAACCTCACGGCCGCTGCAGTGGTGCCCACTTCTCGTCAGTCAACTGTTCACAGTGTTCAATATGCTTCCATCCCCCTGTTCGCCTTTAACCATATCACCTCATCGGTCTATGTACAGCGTTCCATATGCCTCCGTCCCACCATTCTCATCACGCTCCCACACCCGCTACCCCTCCAAAAACTTCAAGATGGGCACATGAGTCATGGAAGCACCGATTCCAGAACTCTTCTGCTCGCCGCTCGGCATCCTCACCACCTGTTGCTGCTGCACCTCCATTGATGACGACAATGGCTACTGCAACTTTGCTGCATATGCCTGAGACTCAGGTACTCCATGTATCCTCAAAGCTTTCTAACTGCTCTGGAGGAGTGTCATGTCAAGATGACCAAGCTCTATGTACCTCCCATACCTAATGAAAGACACTACTACAGTTAGCTATAGAGAATTCAATTTGTGTAGTAGTCAACATAGAAAATTTTGATGTTGGCTGTGCCTATCATTGGCACTGTAGCTGACCACTGACGACATTGCTCGACATCGGCTGTGTAGCATGTCACACGCTACAGTATTTTTTCCTTTTTCCTGATGATCACATCATATTCCCCATCGTCTGGTACACCCTCCACATCCACATCTTCTTCGACAATGGCTTTGTTTATGTCCGAAGGTGGCAATGTGCTAGCTGAGGCCACGGGGCCCCTGTCCTTCCAGCCTCTCAGTACTGTGGGTGTCTGGTCATGTACATCTTCCTTAGAGATCTGCACAGGTAAACCCGTGGGTCTCATGATGCTAACCCATACCCTACCCATACCCTACCCATACCCGTCAACCCATGGGTCTTAATGTTCATGGGTACTGCTCACGGGTACAGGGGTCTGTACCCGTGAGGAGTATACCTGAGGGTATCTAGTATAGGACTTGTAGTAAAGCATGCACATGAAGTATCTACTCATCATACTCAATATCAATTGCATC
This sequence comes from Boletus subluridellus, assembly GCA_038092575.1. NCBI lineage: Eukaryota > Fungi > Basidiomycota > Agaricomycetes > Boletales > Boletaceae > Boletus > Boletus subluridellus. The sequence goes on from JBBPQN010000929.1 coordinate 1,196, forward strand.
CCACCCAGCTGGTAGTTCCACCTCTTCTTTGCCCTCGACATCATCCATGACAACAATCTTCTTTACATCAACATCCTTCACAAGACCCAGTTGACTCCATGAGCCCAGACAGAGCAATGCACGGATTGTTTGAGCAGATAGCCAGTTATGAACATGCGAGAGAAGGACACGCCTGCGGCTAAAGAGATGTTCGACATCGACTGAAGTAGCTACAATGAATATCAATCATTTTTGTGCACATATACTAGTAGTAACGACTTACCAGGGATTGAAAGGTAATCAATGGCCATATGTGACAGGAGCGGATACATTTCGTGCTGTTCAATCCACCAGGCAAGCGCATCAGTGACATTCACAACATCGGCTGCAAGGTATGTGTCAATTCATTGTGAGACTGCTTCGGTTTCAGCTTAGCAAGTGACAGGAGGCTGTCAAACATGTTTTCTGATGTTTTCTGCTGTCCAGACTGATTAGCACACATGTTATGTTCGATTCATTTAATATACCTTGTACTTTGTGTTTCCCTCAACCGCATCAGTGTCTCTGTCCTTCGACGGTGTGGTGTGGTGGGATGCGTATGAATTATTGTAGATGTCATATACGAGCTGCCGTGCAGTCGTGATCCACTCAGAGGACCAACCGGCCTCTTTGAAGTAGTTGATCTTGTGCCAGGGATGAAGGACTGCAATATGTCATTGTGTGCCGTGTTTGGGAATAGTATAGAGCGAGAAATACTCACCCATAGCTGTGTGATATAATTCAGATGAGTCTGTAAGTGAATAATACCTGTTCAGAGTCTTTTTGGCAAGGCCAATGGCAGCACGGATTGCAGGATTGAATTTCTCCTTCTTGAGTAGACCTGCAGTGAACATCTTGTCGATGAAATCCATGGCCGGGATGACCATGGCAAGGTTGGGCGTTGAGCGGGAAAAGAATAGCATGGCGTCCTTCAGAATCTGGATCATGTGATATCAACGTGTTATCAGCGTGTTAATCAACAGTGCTCAAAGTCCACCACACACCTTGAGAATATTGCGCAACTGCTCCAGTAACCCCCATTCATGCTCGTTGAGCCTGTAGTTGCTCAGTCCCAGCTTGTGTTTGTCAGTGATCACGTCTATTCCAGCCTGGTGTTTCAGCGCACACTCCAACCTATCAAATGTGGAGTTCCAGTGGGTCGAAACATCATGGGGCAAGTTCTTGACGGCGATCCCCAACTCATCCAGAGTCAACATCCATGTGGGCAGGAGTATTGTAGTTGAGTGGATTATTTTATATGACAACTTGCAGATCTGCAACAGATGAAGGTAAATCGAATTTTCGTTTTCAAGCATTGACTTACCTTTGCAAGGATCAGGCACAGCGGTGTCAAATGCCACTCCAGCACAGCCCATTCCTCGTCTGTCAACAACTCCATTTCATTCACCCATCCTTCAATGTTGTCTCGGTCATCTTGCCCATCTCTGCTTTCGGTTCTCGTTTCAAGGTCTTCAAGGTCAATGTCTTCAGCCAGCTTCCTCAATTCATTGTCCATGCTCTGCGCGCTACTCTGCATGCCCCCCTTTCCCTTCGGTAAGTCAAACTGCCTTATCAGTGTCTTTGCGACTAAATTAATAACGTGCAGAAAACACCGTGTCCTCCTGGCCTCTCCTCCAAAGTGTGTGAGGAGGTCAGCTAACTCATCCATCATTGTATCATTCGACATCGCATTGTCAGCAGTGATGCTCAATATCTTCAAGGTAATATCAGGTGAGTAGTACCTTCGTTTTCTCGCAACGGACCTTATCTGATATACCAAACTCTTTCAGAATGTTCACGAACACTTCCATGAGATTGGCACCGTTATGTGACTGCATTCAGCTCAATTCCTTGGCCCACAAAGTAAGTCTTTAACAACACACCTTCGCGACCTCGACAATGTCGAGTACTAGGGCCAGAGGCTTACCCCCATGAGGCAGATGGATGGTCACAGCTACAAATGCCTTGTGGTTCGGGGACGTCCAAGCGTCAGTTGCAAAACTCAACTCCCCATCATATTCCTGGTAAGTACTATTTAATTTCAGTTGTTCGATGCAACAGTGTACTCACTCGAAGCATTTTGGCAATCTGCTTGCGCACATTAGCAAATACAAGTCGAACATCCCACGACACTGTCGTTGGATGGGGTATGTAATATTCTGGCTGTCCTGTCTTCATCAAAGACTGAAAACCTTGGTCCAGAACGATCTCAAACAGCCACAGGCTCTCTGCAACCCAATGTACAATTTCTGCTCTGCGGGACCACATTATTAACAATCTCGGATGAGTTCTCAAGGTCATAGCAACATACTTTGTCTCTGCACGAGTATGTTGCTTATGTGAGTAAGTAATCTTTCCTTTTCCTTTCCATTCAAAGGCGACCGTAACTGATCCTTTGTCAGTATAATCCTTGATTCTATTGCATGCTGTCTCAAGGTCTTTTGCCTCATAGATTGTCTTGAAAACATCTTTGCCCCAGCACAACCTCATATACTTGCGCATATTCCCTGTCAATGCCTTGTCGCCTTTATCGAGGAACTGCTGAACTTTATGCTTGCAGCCTTTGGCCAAGCATCTGAAAACATGGCAGTGCTGCTTGTTGACATACTCAATATTGGGAGCAGGGGTAAAAAAAGGCATAGATAGGTGAGCTCCATTCCTTCATCATTCGTTCTATCCTTCCATAAGTTGAACTGACATTAATGTATCATTTCCAGTCACATACCGAGCTCAGCATCTGAGGATTCATCCGTGTCTTCACTACCGTTGTGGTGTGCGGTGTGTTTCTTCATCTTTGGGTGCTTCATTGCCATACTGCTCACCACTTCCTCGATGTCGGGATTGACTTGTGCACGCTTCTTCATTACTGATGGCTTCCTGGGCCTGTCTGGTTCACCTGTGGTCCCATCAACATCAATGATGACCGCATCCCCATGGAGGGCGTTTTCCTCTTCTTCAGTGCAAGCGGTTGCTCTCCAACTTGGACCTGAAGTGGATGTTGTCCTGTTTGATGCCTCGGCCTCGTTTCTCAATGCAGCCTGAGCCTTTTCTGTGGGCTGGGATATCCTTTTCAAATGCATCGTGGGTGCTTGCTTCTACTTAGGTATCTAGACTTGGACTTTGTATGTGATTTGTGTTTCAAGTTAGGTTCATCACTATGAAATAAACTTTCATTTGTGATGTATAGTTTATAATATTTTCATGGCGATGTACATAGCAAAATAGTCGCGGGTAGGTACCCCACGGGTCACAGGTCCATGGGTCATCCTGATGCAACCCGTACCCATACCCATCAGTACCCGTACCCGTGACCCACCATGGGTACCTGGTACCTGTGCAGATCTCTAGGCCAGATGTTGTCCAGCATTGCTAAGTCTGATATACTCTGATTCTGTGGTGGAAAGGGCTACCATGCTTTGCAGTTTGCTGGACCATGAAATGGCTCCATGATTACTGATGAATACAAATCCAGATGTGGAGCAGGAGTTGTCTGGTTCCTGAGACCAACCAGCATCGGAATATCCATGGAAATCCATGTCCATGGAGAGTTCTGTTCCATCAAATCAGAGCTCCATGTCTTTGGTTGCCTGCACATACCAGAGTACACATTTTGCTGCTTCCCAATGTGTGGACTTGGGTTTTGCACTGAAGCAACTGAGTGTGCCTACTGCATATGCAATGTCTGGATGTGTTCCGAGCATGAGGTACATTAGCGATCCTATGACTGTGAGGTATGAAACCTGTTTCCCTTCAATGATCATCTCTGGAATGGTGTGATCATTGGTTTCATCAGTTGCTGAGAGCCAGAGGCTGTGTGCCATAGGAGTCCATGCTGGCTTGGATGTGGCCATTCCACTTCGCTCCAGGATTGTGTGACAATACTGGGATTGGCATAAGGAGATGGTCCTGAGTTTTCAGTTTCTCTTGATTTCAATTCCAAGGATATATTTGGCCTTCCCAAGGTCATGCATTTTGAAGGTGGCAGAAAGTTTCACCTTGATGGAGTCCATGAATTTTCGAGTGGTAGTGGCTAGGAGTAGGTCATCCACATAAACCACTAGGAAACAAACTTGGCCATCTTTCCGGAACACATAAAGACATGTTTCAGCATCTAGGCGGACAAATCCAAGATCTCCGAGTTTTCAGTCTAGGGTTTTGTTCCAGGTCTGGCCAGCCTGTTTTAGTCCATACAACGAGTGTCGGAGTTTCCAGCAGTATCCAGGTTGGATAGGAACACCTTCTGGAGGTGACATATATAAGTTCTCCTCCAGTTCTCCATTGAGGTAGGCAGTGGATATGTCCATTTGGTCCAATTCCAGATCATACTTGGCAGCTAGGGCAATCAGAGTCTGAATGGAGTCAAGATTAGCTACTGGAGCAAAGACCTCCTGATAGTCAACTCCTTCCTTCTGTGTGAAGCCTCGTGCGACTATTCAGACCTTGTATCGTTCTACATTTCCTTTTTCATCTTGTTTGATTTGGAAGACTGGTTTTGAAGTGATTGGAGTTACTCCTTCCGGGATGAGCACAGTCTTGTAGACATGGTTGGAATTGAGACTTTGGAGTTCCTCTTCCACAGCAGATTTCCACAGTTCTTTATCTGCTCCAGAGTAGGCTTCCCTCAGATTTTTCAGAAGTGATTCTTCCGAGGATGAGCCTGCAGATCTGGCAAATATGAAATCCTCAATTGAGGCAGAAAATGCTCCCAGTAGTTCTGGTGATTCTGGTGGTTCTGGAGTATGTTCCGGGGCCTGTGCTTCTTTATGATTTTCTCGTCTTGCAGCCTCTTCCTCTAGGGTGCGCTCATACATACTCCTTGTTTTTGTTTGCCACTTGTCATTGTCGGTTACTCTGTCGTACAGGTGGAATGGGAACAGAAGCAGGAGCAGGAGCTGGGGCAGGAGCTGGGGCAGGAGCAGGAGTAGAAACCAGGGCAGGAGCTGGAGCTGGAGCTGGGGCAGGAGCAGGAGCAGGAATATCATGTAGTTGGAGTTGGTCCATGCACTCAGCAAGTTCCTCAATACCAGGGCTGGCAAGGTGTTCTGGGATGTTTTCCGGAGGTGCGGGAACATCTCCCACTGGTCCAGGATTGGATGGAGGTGGACGATCATCATCATCATGGTCATGCTCCGGCAGGTGGAGATGCTCTGGAATTAGGCCCTCCCACTGTCCCTCAACAGCGGGGGCATTCCATGGAGCAGAGTCAGCCTTGGAGATGATTCCAGACTCATCAAAGATGACATGACAGCTGGAGATGACAGTCTGATGTTCAATGTCGAGGAGTTTGTAGGCTTGTTGCCCATAAGTGTACCCTATCATGATGCACTTCTTTCTGTGTGGTTGGAATTTCCCCCCCATTGCTCCTTTGGTGTGTAGGCATAGGCAGGACACCCGAAGGGGCGGAAGAGAGTCAGATCAACCTGGTGGTTGAAGAAAATTTGATAGGGAACTTTGCCATCTACTCCAGAGGTTGGGCTTTGTGCAGAGATGTAAGCGGCAGTGGACATGGCATCAGCCCAGAAGGATTTTGGGAGTTTTGATTCCTCTAGCATGGTGTTGGCAAGTGTGGCTAGTGTTTGATTCATACGTTCTGCTAAGCCATTTTGTTCTGGGGTATATGGGGCAGAGGTTTCAAGGAGTGTACCATCTGTTTGGAGTTGGTCCCAGAAGGCTTTGTTGGTGTACTGTTACACTGATGCATAGAACCTAGTCAAAGCGCACACTCAAGTGTAGTGTGAAGACACTAAGAAGCCTTAGGGGTCTCGCTATGACTAATCCTTAGACTAATCACTCGTGAAATGACCAGATTCTAAGCAATAGATTGCGTAGAACTAGATACCGAACTATTGTACAAAGGCGAGTTATTTATACTACTTGGAATGGTGCATAGACCATCTGGGTTGAGGGGAATATGAGGCAGTATAAGAGAACTACCTAAAAGGGGTTACTCATCCATATCACGAAGATCGTCCGTAAACGTGGCATATTGCATGGTCAATGCCATAAGGGTGAAGCCCTCTTGCGTATGAGAAGATGAATGAGCGAGAGTGTAGTTAGAGGGATAAAAAGGAAAGAAATCTGTAACATTACCCCCTTCATATGGAAGAGACTCTGACTCTTCCTCTATATTCTCCAGTTCCAGCTGGGTCCATTCTTCCGCCTCCTCAGTCTCGCCCGGACTGGTCTCCCTCATTGATCTCATAGTCAGTGGGGTTGTGGTCCCAGTCGACCCACTCGTTGTCACGGAAGACACAGTTGTTGGCGATGTGTCCGACCTCTCCGCAGAGAGAACAGACTCGACGAGGGCATCGAGCCTGGATGTGTCCAGGGGCAGTGGTGCGGCAGTATGGGCAGATGTACTGCGGGCAGTTGACCCAGAAGTGGTCGGTGGAGTGGCACTCGAAGCACCTGGGACGATGGTGGGGAGGAACATTAGGCCGGGAGAGGGTTGGGCCATTGGTAAAGTGGAGGGTTGGTGGCCGACAGCAGAGAGGGCGGGGGAGATGGGGCGAGCGGGGGAGATGATGGTGAGGGGTCCCAGGGTGGGGACGTGGCAGGGAGAGTGGGAATGACCCACGTTTCCTCGTTGATTTCTTGCGCCCACCGGTGGGCCCAATGGGACGAGGACTGTGGTTCCAAGTCCGAGTTGTCGTCGTTCCTCCTGCGAGAGGTGGGCGCGGCGGACTCTCCTGAGGGCAGGAGGAGAGGAGAGAGAGGTTGCTGGCATCGAAGGGGTTGGCGTCCCCTCAACACTGGTCTGAAAGGACCCCATTGACTCTGAGCAAGCCCTTGCAGGAGGTGCGGCCCTATCGGGGACGGTGCTGGAGGAGGGAGGTGGAACTGGGACGGGAGAGGGAGAGGGGGAGGTGGACTGACCGTTGATACCCTCATGGGTAGCTCTGTGGTTGGAAGGGTGAGGAGCGGGGGCAGCGGGGATGTTGAGAGGGTCCTGGGAGAAATAGATCTCCCTCTCCAATTCTGACATGGAGAGAATGAGGGGACAGAGAATGGGGGAGACGGCAAGAGGGGGAAGCGCGTTGACGACCGTGCTGAATCCTTGGTTCCAAAGTAAATCTAAAGTAAGGGACCTTGCCTCAGTGATGGCCCCATTCAGGAAAGCGGCATAGATGGGGGGTTGGTTATCTGGGGTCAACCGGGTCATGATACACCTCACCGTGACATACGATCGGTAGAGGTGGGTGAGGGAGATGAGGTCGTAGTTGTAGGCAAAGACCTGGTTGTGTTCTATGATAAGGGTGGTAACAGGGTTCTCCAGGATGGAGGCAAACAGGATGCAGCGGTGGGGAACAGAGAGATGGTTGCAGTGGACAGGGGGGGTCTGGGTGATGGCCATTGCGATGGTGGTTTAGGTGGAAGATGGGGAAGGGAAGTCTTTGGGGTGGTGAAGTTTATAAGCATGAAGGAGTGTTTGTGTGTGTTTGAAACTTCCTTCCGGTTCCCAGGTGTTCTCAGCTGCGGAGTATCCTTTCCAGGAGGTCAGGTACTGTCTCCATCCTCATGTTCTGCAGTGTGAGAGGATCTTGTCCACTTCATACTCTTCTTCTCCTCCAATTAGATCCAGTGGAGGGTTGGAGTAATTGGGGCCGTGTTCTGAGGTTTCCTGATAGGTGGATAAGAGGGAGGCATGAAACATGTCATGGATTTGCCATGTTTTGGGGAGGCAAAGATGAAATGCCACCGGAGAGATGACCTGAGCAATTTCAAAAGGTCCTTCTCATCTGGGGGCGAGTTTCCTAGAGGGGTAGTGGAGGCGAAGGTTCTTCCCTTCTAGCCATACCTTGTCCCCTACTTTCCATGGGCAGAACTTGGAGGAGACTTGCTCCTTCATGCTTCTTTGTGTTGCGAGCGTACTCGAGCAAACACTGGCCAAACTCTGCTGGGGCTACACCAAACCAAACGATAAAGAGATGAGGAGAAGTAAGAGGTGAGACAAGGCGGTCTTCCTTAATACACTCACAAGGACGTAGGTCACAAGGTACAAATGGATTAGACTGGGGAGTCCAGTCGAGTACAGCTACTTTATATATGTTACAGGATGGCACACGGACCATAGGGTCCATGGGAAAGACTACTTGACTTAGATAGATGAAAGAAGCGTTCGTGAGAGAAGAAGAATGATGATGAGAAAGAAAAGCGGAAATTAATAAGGCGTGTGTGCATCGTGTTTGTCTAGACCATAGGTCACGTGTAGTTTCCCACGGTCATGTGCACATCACGTGACTTCAAAATCTGAAGGGTGTAAGGTAGTGCGCGAATGCACTAAGTTAAAAAATGTTTGAAAATATAGTATATCATAACACTACTCCCTCTTTAAGACTCGAATTCCAGGCGAGTCCCGTGATAATTAGTCTCGGTAAAGTTTTCGTAACAAGTGAAGAGTGAAGAGAAATCTCCGATGGTAAGGCTGCGAAGTTTCCGAGGAGCCGAGGGGTTTTTTCTATGGAAATCGGCAACTGCCTGAGGGGTGGTGTTACAGCTGTTTTCATAAGTATGTGGAAAACATATTCTCAAAAGTCACGCCTCAGAGACAACCAGGCAAGGACCCCGAGTGCAGCTGAGTGACTCAGATGACATACAGTAACCATAAGTTCGCAGCTTCTACTTCGTTTCCCATGGCTAAAACGGCTGAGAAATCTTCCCCGGACTCAGAGGGGCTGTATGCCTTCACTGTAGCTCTCACTGTCTACTCAAAGTGCAAACAGTTCACTACCAAGGGCAAGCCCTCTGCCAGGCGTGAAGAAAAATCCATCAAGACGAAGGAATTACTCTTTGTGCTCGAAGAGAACAACTACCTCGACTTCCTGGATGGCATTCTCGAGAAGCATGACAAACAGCAGTACAAGGTATCTAGCAAGCAACGATTCTCGTTCAAGTTCATCACCCCGAAGGTAAAAGGGTATGTTTTTTTTCCTGCATCCGAGTCCCAGTCTCATCAAATTTATATTTAGCCAACGTACTGCCAGTGATGCAATGGACGTAGACAACGAGCTAGATTACAAGAACATGGTGCAAAAAATTTTCGACACTGGTGATCCTTCGGGTGTAACAAAGATTCTTGTGGACATGAAGAATATCGAGAAACTCCCGTCGTATGAGGCCAGTAATGGTGACTCTGAGGGCAAAGAGTCAGATGCCTCGGACAATCACCAGGTTTCTATCTTTTTTTCTTCTAATCAGGCAAATTTCTAATGTATTCGACAAGATTCGCACCCCGTCGTCGAAAACAGCCATAGACTTGGACATGTGGCTTGCTCGATGGCGCATGAAGCTTGTCAAAATGTACAAGAATGAGCATGACGAGGGCCTTACATACATTGGGCTGTCAGGTGCCATGCAGCTTACTCCAGCCATGGTTCTTGACTGGGCTCGGGCTCTGGTGCGTACATCAAATGATCACATTTTCCAAAAAAATTCTAATCAGTCTATAGGACGAAGGGCAGGCAACGCTGACCATGCCACCCAATATACCATCATTCGACATAGCCAACAAAGCGCCAATTTTGCACCCAGCACGCAAGGCACAAAGCTACTCGCAGCCACCGCCGTCTCCAAATCCAGCACCCAACTTCAACTCGATCGTATCTACCTTATTGCTTCAGACATTGGTCAATTCTAATATCTTCCCTCGTGCTGTGTCCACTCCGGCCCCGTTGACACCCGTCCACCACACAGCAGAAAGGACCACCCCACCTCCACTTCCGTCGCCTTCGCAGCTTTCCTGGTTCCTCAAGTACGCTGAAACGGATCTTGGTGTCGCCGACGCCACCATATACGAGCGCAAACTTCTTGCGCAGCACATTGGTCCTGACATTTTTGGCGATATCGATGACAAGACGCTTCAGGAAATTGGAATTCCAAACGGTGATATTGTTCGTATGAAGAGAGGTTGTACTGTGTGGTGGAACAGTCCTGACGCAAAGCGCAAGTGCTGCAGCACTGATCAGAGCCCAACGGGCCAATCGAGGCAGGCAATCACTGATTCCAGCAGTCCGCTGAAGAAAAAAATCGCTTACGAGAAGAAGTATCATGATGGGGGTGGTTGTCGTTTCACAGGACCTCCAATGGAACATGGTGATGACGATGGACCCAAAGATCATGATCTTTGGTACCAGTCTGCAGACCATGGGATTTGGCTTCCCGTTCCGAAGGGTTATGTCATTTGCGAGGATGCAGAGGATTCTGCTGACAGTTCGTTCATGTACTAGGATATCAACATCGTT
>JBBPQN010000930.1:0-11447 GCA_038092575.1 Boletus subluridellus
AGAGAGCTTCCTCGGTTGTTTGAAGTAAGTGAGGTTCTTATGATCCGTAAGAACCGTTACGGAAAAGGGGAACCCAGGAGATACTGGCGCCAGTCTGTTACGGTTTTACCCGTAATGATGGTACTCCAACCTGAGATGCTACTCTTCAAGAGTCCTTGAAGACGACGATCGAGTCGAGGTCGATGTCGAGGACGACGACGACGAGAGAGAGAGCGAGGAAGCGAGTATACGATGACCTCCTTGGTCAAAGGAACTGAATTGTCTACCAAGAGCTCTTGTTGAGCAGAGAACCCAGGGTATGAATGAGTAGATTCTGGTTAGAGATAAGTACAAGCTCAGCTCGAACTTATATACTGGTACAGTAATTTAGGGCCGGTCTAACCAGATATGGTAAGAGAGATCTAGGGTAGGTCGAACCGTGTCCAAGACGCGTCGCGTCGCGTGTCACATGATGCAGGGAGAAACCGGAACGGGTATAATAGGATCAAAGATCGGGTGATCAAGGATCAACGAGGCAGTGCTCGGATGATGTCGGGTCATCGAGGCTGTATCGGGTGATCTAGGATCAAGTGGGGCGATGAGCCACAGCCCAACCGTGAGGAGTCGGATCAGGGGATGATCCAGGGAAACTCCAGGGAGGATCCAGTCCTTGTGTAGTATGGAAACACTACGTCCGGGGGAATGTCCAGTCGATAGGTGAGATCCCTTGGGAGTCCTTGTGATGAAAGGGAACTCATTGTCCAAAGGGGAGTGTCCAGTCAGAGTCGAGAGCCCATCCGAGGCGTAAGGCCGGGGATTGTCCATTAGAAGGGGAAAAGTCGTATCCGCAAGTCGTTGATCGTCGAATACGATCTGGTAATACAATGGGTTGTTCCATGATAAAGGGGAAAGGGCGTGGTGCTGCCAGAGCACGTGGTCGTGGGAGAGTCGTGAGGAGGTCACGGGTGACATTTGTCTCAAAACCGTAACACAGTCCTCGAGTCCACGGATGACAGCGAGGAGTTCCCAGTCGAAGATATCATAATTTCTCTCAGTGGGAGAGAAGGTCTGGGAGAGATAACCACAGGGTTGCATATCTCCGTTGTCGTTCTTTTGCATAAGCACAGCGCCGGAGGCTGTGAGGGAGGCATCCGTCATGATGGTAAAGGGGTGCGTAGTGTCCAGGAAGGCCAGGACAGGTCTTTTGGTAAACACTTTCTGAAGGGTGAGGAAAGTGTCTTCTTGATTAGGTCCCCAAGTCCACTCGCATCCCTTCTTGGTGAGGTCAAGGAGGGGTCTTGCGAGATCAGAGAAAGAGGGGATGAACTTTCGATAGAAGTTGCAAAAGCCTAGAAAAGACCTAATTTCCCTGACGGAGGACAGGCGGGGCCACTTGTTGATGGCATGGAGTTTAGTGGGATCCATTCGTACTCCAGTCTGGTCAAGGACTAGCCCTAGGTAGTCCACGGACGACGCTCCAAAGGTGCACTTCTTGAGTTTTAAGAACATCTTGTGTTCTTGGAAGCGCTGGAGAACCTTCTTAGTCTGTTCTTCATGGAGGGCGGGGTCGGCAGAGTGAATGAGGAGGTCGTCCATATAAATGATCAACCATCCTTCTGCGATATAGTCGCCAAAGGGATCGTCCATGAAGGCTTGGAAGGTAGCAGGCAAGTTACACATCCTGAAGAACATTACGGTGGGTTCATATAACACGAAAGGTGTTACGAACGCCGCTTTCCATCTGTCCTCTGGTTTGATGAGAATGTTGTTGTATCCCCATCGTACATCAAACTTGGTGAAGATGGAAGATTCCTGTACTTTGTCCACTAGATCGGAGATCAAGGGGAGTGGATAGGTGTTCTTGATGGTATGATTGTTCAGGTATCAGTAATCCTGGCAGGGGCGTAGTTTCCCGTCCTTTTTCTGTACAAAAAAGAAGGGGGATGCCTGCGGGGATTTGGATGGAATGATTTTTCCTGACGCTAAATGTTCATTGATGAACTCTTTGCATGCCTTCTGCTCGGGGGGAGCTAATGGATAAGTTTTGGCTCGTTGGGGAACGAACGAGTCCTTGAGCTCGATGGCGTGGTCATATGGTCTACTGGGAGGTAGCTGAGTACCGGTTTTGTCTCGAAAGACGTCCTGATATTCCTTATATTTGGGTGGGAGGACTGTCGTCGTTGGCCCCTCCTTCTGTGCTAATTGGGTTGACAGCGTGGTTTTTCGTATAATGTGATCCGGGGCACGCGAGTTGTACTGCGTGTTAATTATACGAGCTCGGTGTATAGGATTTTGATATCGATAGAAAGAGGACCGCAGGTCTTTCTCGATGTTTGTATTGTCGTCCAAGTGGAGGTACTTTAGCAGGTACCTCTGCGATAACGTCTCCGGTGAGTCTGTCATTCGAGACTTGTATTTAGCGGGGGAGATCGTTATCTTCCCGCTTGCCCAATTGATAGTGGGATTGACTGCTCGTGGCCAAGGCAGTCCCAAGATGAGGTCATCCTTTCCACAGTTGAGGATGAGTAGTCGTCTCTGTTCTAGTACTCCGTCCATATTGAGTACCACAGAGGTGCTGTGTGTAATATCTCCTGACTGGTTGGTGGATCCGTCCATGTTCCAGGCCTTGATGGGGCGAGGGAGGGTGGTAAGAGGAATCCTACTTTCTTTGGCAAACCTTCTGGACAGGAAACATCCTGTTGCTCCGCTGTCGATGAGGGCGTTTAGGCCAACGATTTTTGTTGCATGGGTATTTTGGATCTTGATAGGAATACAAATAGAATTACTGTGAGATCCGGAAATAAATACAGGTGCAATCGTTGTGGAGGGTAATGACGTTGGTTCATTCCCTCCTCCTAAAAATGTGAAGTAGAAGGCTCCGAGAGGGAGCCAGTTTCCAATATGTTTACCTCCTCTTCTCCCCATTCTTCGTTAGGGAGAGTTTCTCCTTTCTTGTCTCGAGTAGAGTCAAAGGCTGCTTTGAGAGTGCAAAGGATTTCATCTTTGTCTGAGTGGGTTCTCAGGGAGTTGATGTAGGCATCTATTGAGTCTCCTCCCATGTTATTTGTGACCGCTCGGGTTTGGACGTTCTTGGGTGGTCCTCTAGGTCGAGGATGTCTTCTGGTGGAACATCCTTCCTTCTTGCAGATGAAGCAGCGTCTTTCTCGTATGAGACGAGCTCTCTCTACTGGAGAGAGAGTGAGTCGGTCCACATCCATAGCATTAGGGTCATGTCGAGCCTTTCCTCCTCCTCGTCCTAGTGGGATTCTGGGGATCCGATCCATGTCCCTTATCCTGGCTAGTCCACTCTCGATCTCTGCGGCTTTGTTGTAGATGTCCTCAATTTTCTCTGCAGTTTTGAGGATGCCGGAGAGCGTGAGATTGGTGGCGATTTCTTGATCTACCCCCCTTAGGAACCATTCCTGAAGGGCCCCTCTTTCCTTTATCCCAGCTTGAGTGGCTAGCACGATGAAAGTGGCTAGGTATTTTTCGAAGCTTCCCTCTTTTTGTGTATCTTGTCGGAGGGAGGCGAGTTCTACTCTAGCGTGGGAGGCGGCGTCGTACAGGGAGAAGGTAAGGGCGAAGGCTTCTCTGATGTGGGCGTAGTCTTTGTCTATGGCAGGGATAGTGGTGTCGGCAAGCTTGATCAACCAAGCTTCGGCGAAGGCTTTGCCTCTTCCAGTAGGCATGCAGTTTAGTAAAATGACCCCTTTGGCTCTGTCCGTGAGGTCTGGATGGAGGGAGAAGTATCCGTCCATCCCTAGGATCCATCGGTTGGCATCCTTTCCTTCTCCAGAGAAGTCTTCCGGGAGGGCTGCTTTCAAATCTTTCCCCATGTCGTCGTCATTGTCTGAGTCTTCTTCGTTGTCTATAGGATAGTCTGGGTCCGGCTCTGGTGGTGGTGGTGGTGGAGGAAGAGGTGCTTGATGGGCAGCTATGTAAGCCTCTGCTTCCATTCTGATGAGGATGGTCCTTTCGATAGTTCCTTCCTCAGGGATGGCGCTATGGGAGAGAGGAGTAGGAGGGGGGTGTCCTGTTGATGAGGACTGGGACACTGCGGGTGATGTCCTACGGGGAGGGGGACCAGAGATGGAGGATGTCCTGGATGTGCCTGGGATTCTTCGTGGTTCTGCCAGTATGGCAGCAAAGGAAGAAGACTGTTGTGGGGGGGATATCCGACGTTCTTCATCGTCTTCGTGGTCTCCGGCAAGGAGTTGTGAAAGATTGATTCACCTCATGTTGACCAACTGGCTGCCTCAGTGGCAGGTATCCGGTTTTAAGGGTCGTTGGGTGTGGTAACACCAACGAGGTAGAAACTTTAACCTTTTGTTATGACCACGTAACAAATGACACCAACGTGTGTCAAGTTCCTAGCACCTAGCTTCCAATCAGCGGAAGGTCTTTAAGTACATCTAGTCCCACTATGACTAGCGTCAAGTGTATACTCTTCGGAGGACGAAGAGTACAATGAGGAGAGGGATCCGAGACCAGTGGCGAGAGAATCGAGCCAGCTGGGAACCTAAGCACATGGTATATTGTGTAGGTTAAAGTTAGAGAGTAGATACAGGCAGAGCGCGAATATATATACTGCCTGAAGGCGTTTAGGGCAGGTGAGACTTAATAGGTAACAGTTCTTCAGGGGAGGCACTATGGTGAAGATGAGGTAAGAAATGCGTCATGTATAACAAGCACGTGACGGAATGGGGCAGTGTCCTCGGGAGAAACAGGATCAGAGAGAATTGGAAGGAAATATGAAATGCGGAGAGGAACAGAACGGAACTAGAAGAGGGCAGTGCCCTCGGGAGAAGTCGGAATGGGTTGGAAGTCCGCGAAGGCTTCATCGGATAACTCATACTCCTGAAGAGACATGATGATGTCATCCCATAGAGACGACTCAGGGTAGTCCAGCGACAAGGACGAAGGGGAAAATAGAGGGGGGGTATTACCACTCGTAACACCAGAAGGAAAGGTGAGGTTATGAAACTCCAAACCAAGCTGTGGATGAAATTTCTTGAACTTGACATGTCCAAGGTTCTTGGTGAACATATCTGCTGGATTATCATCTCCAGGGATATAAAATAATTCAACCTGTTTGAAAGTCATCACTGCATCGTGTACATAGTGGTACTTGATGAGGATGTGTTTGGATTGTTTCTCAGTGACTGGGTTTTCTGCAATAAAGAGAGAACCTTGATTGTCACCACAGATGGGGATAGGATTTAGCTTGTGCCCGATTTCCTCAAGCATTTGTTTATCCAGATGACTTGGCAAGAACAATTGCTCAAAGCCATATATTCTGCTTCTGTAGAGGACAGTGCAGTAGTCTTTTGTAGATGGGAATTCCAAAGGAAAACCCCATTTGCAAGTTTAAGGTAGAAACCTGTCTGCAAGTGACCAGTAATTTTATCCTGACCCCAGTCTGAGTCAGTGCAGGCAATTAAGCCTTTGCCAGATGTTTCATCATATATCAGAGAATAATCTGAAGTGCCTAATAAATATCGGCAGATGTAAAGGGCCTTTTCAAGGTGATCCTTTGATGGATTGGCTGATTGGCAGGCCAACTGAGTGACAGCACAGGCAATATCAGGCCTAGTCCCAATCATAAGATATAATAATGATCCAATGACTGTTTGAAAATGAGTCCTGAGTTCCAGGTTAACTGGTAGATCATTCTTCTCTGGGTAATAACCCTGAGGTAGAGGAGTCTGAGCAGGCTTTGCGTTGATCATTCCGCTGGTCAACATATATGCAGTGACCTTCTTGACATATATTCATTCAGAGGAATTTGTGTGGTTCCCCAAAATCTCAACATTTCCACTTTTTCATAAAAGCAGCCTTAAGTTTTTCCACTAGGCTCTTGTTGGGTCTGCAGAATAATGTGTTGTTAACATAGATGATAGCAAGTACTATTTCATTTCCTTGCTTGTACACAAATAGACCAGCATCTGTTCAAAGCCTTTCAAATCCAAGTTCTTTCATGGATTTCTCTAGTGCACACCACCAGGTAATTCTGGCTTGCTTTAATCCATAGATCACACGTAGAAGTCTTAGTACTTTGTTGCCTTTGTGTTTAGGTGGCAAGAAACCTTCAGGAAACTCCATGTAGAGTTCCTCTTCTAGGACTCCATAGAGATAAGCAGATTGGACATCAAGTCCAGATATGTGCCACTTTCCTAGGGCTGCTAAAGCTAGCATACATTGCACAGTTTCAAATCTGACAACTGGCGAGAATATTTGATTATAGTCTAGACCTTCCACTTGGAAGAAGCCTTTAGTGACTAGATGGGCCTTTTTACAGCCATTGGATTTCACATCAAAAACACATTGATTCTTTATGACCTTGCAGCCAATGGGGCGATCGACAACTTCCCATATCTTGCGTTCTTTGAGCATCTGAAGCTCAGTTTCACAGGCATTCCACCAGAGTTTTTGTTCCTCTGCAGGTAGTTTATTAATGTCCTTGAAGGACCATTCCCAGTAATTGGGAGTATTAGATGATTCCACAAAAGAGATAGCTCATTAACACGAGAAGAAAACTAAAGTGTCTCCCCCTTCACTGGTTAGGCATTCAACATCCTACTCACTAGGAGTAGGGGATTGTGGCAAGCTGCCAGGGACCTTAGGGGTGTCTGGTGTCTGCAAGGTAGAGGGTTCTCTGATTAATCATTCCCAAGATGAGTCCTTCTCAATGTCCTTCACTTGCTTTAAGGGATGACCCTTATCACCATAAATGTTGCCAGGATGAATGGGAATCTTTTGAGTTTGCTCAGATCGTTGTAAAGGTGGAGGACTGAGGTGGGCATGGAGCCCTGGGAGGAGTCTGAGGAACTGGAGGCAGTAGAGGAGTCCATTCAGGTAAAGGCTGTCTTTGAGGTTCAGGGAGAGGTCTGAGAACAGGATCAGGCTTCTGGACAACTGTGGGTTCCAGTTTAGAATTGTTGGAGTCGGAGTCATCAGAGTGGTCAGAATGACCATTGGTGTGCTGATGAGGTTTCCTAGGTGGGTGACTAACTGGCTTGTGAGGGCGAGCACCAGAACACCTTGGAAATAGATTTTCATCAAATATGGCATACTGTAGGTGGATTTGTGCAAGGATCCGTTAGGGCGCATGAAGACATAGTTAGCATCATTTTCTGCAGTAACCCCTAGATATACCATTAGTTGTGATTTGGGTTGTAACTTACCCTTGCATGTCTCATCAGGAGTGTGCACATAGGCATCACATCCAAAAACTTGTAAGTGAGAGACAGATGGTTTCTCCCCCTGAAATAATTCATGGGGGATTTTCCATTGAAGACAGTTCATGGGAGTTCTGTTATAGATATGATTTGCATGACAAAGTGCAAACTCCCAGTAGGAATCAGGTAGGCAAGCATGAAGACACATCACCTGAGCCTTGTCCATTAAGGTGTGAATTAATCGCTCAGCATGACCATTTTGTTGATGTGCATAAGGTGTGGACTGATGAATGTGAATACCATTATCATGAAGGTACTCTTTGAAAGCCTTGGAGGTGTACTCTCCACCAGAGTCAGATTTAAAGCCTTTGATATTGGCATTGAACTGGGTGCAGATATAGGAGAAGAATTGCTTGGTTATACAAAGTGCTTGGTCTTTTGGCTGCAAGCAGTGAACCCATGCCATGGATGTGTAGTTGTCATAGTAGACAATGGCATACTTGTGCTTATGGTACAATTCCACCTCAAAAGATTTGAGATCTGAATGAATCAGCCCAAACAGTGCAGTAGCCCTGCACTCAGTATGAGGAAATGACCTGTTGGGTTGTTTGCCTAATTGGCAACCAGTACAAATCTTCTCTTTCTTAGGTATCTCCACATCAGGGAAGTCCTTTAAGTGTTTTCACACAGCTTTTATAACGTCCTTTGAAGGATGTCCTAAGCAGCGATGAAGGAGTTCATAATCCACAGAGGCCATAGACATAATCTTTGCATGTGGTTTGACAGCAGGAGCATGCATCCAGAACATTGTGTCTGCTCCATGTCAATGAAAGGAGAGTGTAGTGTGTTTGGAGCACTTGTCATAGAATTCGAATAGTCCAGGGGAAACCTGAACTGTAAGGCATTGATCATGTAGTAGGGTGCCCATTGAAATGAGCTTGATATCTGTGGAGGGCATATAGATTACAGGCGATAATCGCACATGTAAACCTTTGAAGTCAATAATGACTGTGCCTTCTCCTAGGATAGGAGCTTTGCCATTTGCAGTAAATGAGAAGTGTCATTCCTTAAACTCATGGTATTCAATAAAATCACTCATTTGATAGGTGAAGTGGCATGAGGCACCAGAGTCAAGTAGCCACATATCTGGAGGTGGTCAATGGTGGTCATGTTGGTTTTCATGTTCTTTGCCTTTACTGGAGACTTTCTTATAGTTATCACAGAATGTGGAGGCCAAAGTAGGTAGTACTGTCTGATCACTACCTACTACAGACGACAACATATATAATATATTTTTCTGTGGTGAAGAGAGTTGCACATCAGTGTCTGAGTGGTGTGAAGAGAACTGAGATACTGACCAAGATTCCTTGCCCCAGATCTCATTGAGATCATCCTCATCCCAAGATTCAGCTGGGGGGCCCATGAAGGTGCCAGAGGATGAGCCGGCAACCATGTCATCGTCTTCTTCTGATGTCACAAAGTGTTGTGAGAAGGCAGACAGGCTGGTGATTCTAGCACTGAGGTTGTCATCAAGAGTGAGGAAGGAAGGACCACCTGGAGAGAGTCCAAGGTTGATAGTGGGATGTGCATCCACATCATCAACAATGGGAGAAAAAGGGTAGGATTGAGGAGGGGAAAGCAGAGGCTCCTCAGCAATGTTCTCATCAAAGACAAAAAACTGATCCAGGTAGTCATCCTGGTAGTCCTCACCTAGTGACACCATATCTTCCTCAATCTCCATGAGTGTATCTTGCACATCAATGGAGACTTCCTCAAGCCACTCTGAAAGAGGGCGAGGATTCGAGGGGATGCCTCCAGACCAGTCCATGTGGCAGTTAGCCATGGGGTCAAGGGTGCAAAGGGTTTTGCTGGTGAGTGTAATGCCCAGTTGGTGCACCAATGAGATGATGTTCTTTGTATGAGGAAAAGTGGGCTCCCCATAGTGGGTGGAGCCCTGCATATGTGCCAAAGCATGTGGATCTGTGATGGGAGATGTAAATGTAAATGGCCCAGAGGGGGCCAAGATGGGGGCCGCAAAGGCAAAGCAGGCAGCAGGAGCGGCATTAGAGGTGGTAGTGTGGTGCACTTGCTTGTGCTGATCTTGCTTCTCCTGACCGGCTTTGGATTGTCATCCTTGACAATGGCACTTCTTCTCCTTGTTATCGTCCTTAGTGGAGGACGAACCTGCCTCGCCTTGCTGCTGCTGTTGGAAGCTGGGGTTGCCCCCTTTCCACTTAACAGTGGAAATCTTGTTTGCCTGAGGTGCAGCAGGCTTGTGATGGTTCGCCTGTTGTTGCCAGGTGGTGGTGACAATCTCTTCGAGCTCGATGAGGGATGGAACCTGAGAGGTGGTGGCAGTGCCAGTGGTGGAGCCAGCAGGGATGGCAGTGATGGACTTTTGGTTCATGACTTGTGAAATAATGTCAGCATATCTGGGGATCTTGGATAAAGCAATCATGCTCTGGACCTTGGCCAAGATGGAGTATCTGAGGTTGTTAAGGTGGGCAAACTGCGCATTCAACTTAGTGAACAAGGGGGCCAGATGGTTGTTATCTGGGATGATGGTATCCATCATGGTCTTGAATTCGTGGAATGCATTGGCAACCATGGGCTTAGAATAAGCTGCCTCGATCTCGTTCCAGAGGAGGCCAGTGTAGTGTTGAGAGATAAACTTGGCTGTGATATGTGTCTCCATCTTGAGGTGAATAGCCCCAAGAGCCTTGTCGTTGTTGTCCTCCCAAGCATGAATCTCCATGGTGTGGTTGGTAGTGATGTTGCCCTGGGCATCATAGGTATGATTGGGCTGAGTGCAACGGAGAATGGTCAAAAGACCTTGGGACCAGAGGTAAGACTCCATGTCTGTGGCCCAATGCTTATAGTTGGTGCCGTTGAGGTGGGGAAGGTCTTTGAGGGTGGAAGACATGGTTTTCTGTTGACTGAAGGGACGTCAGTACTATCCTAAATCAATGAATGATTCAAAGAAAAAGGTGGTGAATGAGTTGCACATTCCTGAATGTTTTCAATCCAACAGAGTTTCCTCTTAGGATCTGGGTGACATTTTAACACCTTGAGCATAAGTATTTGGAATACTTACACAGGCAGTCTGGTGTAAAGCACACAAGATGTGTCCTATGTATGTTCTGTCTAGCTCTGTGTAAAAACATGAAAGCAGACATGTCAGGTTCAGCATGAAAATGCACAGAACTGACTGGGAAACTGCTGTGCAATTAAGCACTAGTGGGGCTCATAACCTGTTGAAGTAGCACATGTATTGGCCACAGTTATGCAAAGTATACTTACCTGCTGACTAAGTGAGGTAACGGTGAACATGGTGGTTGGTGATCAAGAAGTGATTAGAACTCAGCTTAGCTGAGTTTGTATTTAAGTACAGTGAATGTGTGAACAATTGTACAAGTATGGTAAATACTACTCCTATCATTCAACAATTGTCACTGATGATTGTTGTGATACCAGATGAATGCTGGCAAATGAGAGTACTTTTTTGGGTCACAGCTTGTTCCACTGTTAGTCCACCAGTCCATCAATGTACATGTACTCATGTAAAGCTATTTCAGTACTTACTAGAGTGGTTGCTACCCTTCAATTTCTTTCCTTGGGTGTGAGAATTGCTGTCATCACTCACATTGTCATCATGTATTTGCTTCTTGATGACCTTCTCTTCAAGAGCAGCCTTTGCTTTGTCAGTAAGCTTTGTTACACAACGAGTACTGTTGGAGAAGATTTGTTGGGGCATGGTGCAAGGGTACAAGGTTGAGGTGAAAAAAAGAGACACAGATATGCAGTGCCAGTGACAGCTGTTGTCAAGACTGTGCCTGACCATAAGAGGGGTCGGAATTAAGGTTTAGGAGCAGCCATAGTGGCTCAAAATCTCTTGTAACTCATACCCTAAGGTTACTACACATTGGTGTTGTAATGGTTTAAATCAAGACCTTCATTCCCTTGCTAGTAATAGGAAACCCATGGGGTGGATATGTGTTAAGTACTGGTAAACTCCGAGGGGAGAATGAACTCCAGAACTCTGGAGTTGTCTAGTGGATGGGACTTGACTTCACCATATGTGGTGTGCCCTTGCTAGGAGTCCTGTTGTCCTGGAATTTACTGATGGTCGAAGATAGACTTAAGACATACTAGACATCAAGTCAAGCAGAGGTTTCAGAGAGAGTCTTCGAGACTTGAGCAGAGGGAAGGAGTTAGACTAAGTTGATATTCGAACTGAAGGGAAATACAGGAGTAAATTTCAAAAAAGGAAAGTGGCATGTGAAAGGGAAC
>JBBPQN010000931.1:0-11440 GCA_038092575.1 Boletus subluridellus
AGTAGATGATCTAAAAAAGTAAACCTTCGACCGGAGGTAATATCTTCTTCTCCGTAAAGTTTCGTAATGGGTTCTCTGGGGTCCGCAAAGCCCAGGAACAAACTGACACATATACTAGGTAATTGAAAATATGAACTGACGCTCTACCTCCCCAATCACTTGAGGGACTAACGAGATGATATAAGCTCGGCTACGGGCTGCACGACGACAGTGGTTCCCGTATCGCTCTTTGCAAACAAGGCACGACCCTTGCGCAGGTATCACCTCAAGGGAGGGACTGAGAAAGACTATGTAACACAACAAAAGCTTGGGGTACTGCCCCACGTTCTAAAGCGGCGAATGTAAAAGAAGATGAAAACTGGAAAACTCCAGTGGGTTCTCTTTAGCCCTAGAGTCCGGGCAGTGTATCAAGTCTAATCCAAGTGTTGCGAGACGATCTCGAGCAATCACTGGCAGGACTCTCTTGAGCTACACCAAACTTAACAAAGTAAGAGAAAGCAGAGGTTTATGAAGATGAGAGGTCGGGTCTTCCTTAATCGACTCGCAAGGACGTAGGTCGCAAGTGACAAATGGATTAGACTGGGGAGTCCAGTCGAGTACAGCTACTTTATATAAGTTACAGGATTGCGCATGGACCATAGGGTCCTTGGGAAAGACTATAGAATATAGGTAGATGAAAGAAGTGTGCGTGAGAGAAGAAGAAAGATGATGAGAAGAAAGAAACGGAAATTAATAAGGCGTGTGTGCATCGTGTTGGTCTAGACCATAGGTCACGTGTAGTTTCCCACGGTCACGTGCACATCACGTGACTTCGAAGTCTGAAGGATTGTAAAGTAGTGCGCGAATGCGCTAAGTTAAAAAATGTTTGAAAATATAGTATATCATAACACCACCACCACCAGCTAACTCCACAAAGACTGCCGATATGTACCCAAAACTCCGCTTCTGGACGCAAGCAAAGTATAATGAGTGGACAAACACACCCGCAGCACACGCCGACCCCCGATACAAGTTCGCCTTCATAGAAGACGAGGAAGGAAAAACGGTCTCCGACCATACCCTGAAGTCTATCCGGAAGACGATTCGAGGTGGTTGGGCAGAGCTCGTCGCCAAGAGCATGGCTCCGAAGAGCTGGGGCAAAGCGAATGCCTCTGCCAAGGATGTCGTCTATGCGCTCGCCTACAAGGCATTCCCATTCCTTCAGCTAGCTGAAAACAACTGGAAGACTGAACTGTTGTGCTCACTCGACTATCCTGGATGGGTCCGCAACAATCTGGATGACGCAGGAAACTGGCTTACGACTCGGAAAATCAAGCAAGAGGAAGAAGGTATGATGGTCAACGAATTAGGCTCTGGTTCAAACAAGAAGCGCAAGGGAAAGGCGATCAAGTCAGAGGTCGCTGAGAAGAAGTTGAAAGGTTAGTGAAGTACGCTTGTTTTATTACTGTACTGAGGCAGTTTGATGGACAGATGATCTCGCCCCCGAGCACTCATCCGGAAAAGACTCTGAGTCCATCTCAATCATAATGGCCCAGTCCAGCGTCAGTTTCATGCCTACAGTCTCCAAGTTAGAAACTCTTCGCGCAGTTTCACCCATTACTCCTTCGTCTTTCGTGCAGGAACTGGCTTCTATTTCGCCTCAGAATCGCCTTACCGTTAGCGAACTCCCTTGCTCTCCTTCACTGCTTGCTAGCACTGCCTTACCTGTCGTGCAAGATTCGACTTCTTCCTTACCTCGGATCCCCTTTATGTCCGACACCCAAGAACTGACTTCAACTTCTCCTCAGATTCCCTCTACTAGTATGACCAAACTTACTGCTCCGGTTTCACCTCTCACGCTGCTCGCAGATGTCAGCTCTTCTGCATCAGCCTCGGAGAATACCAGGACCTCTTCTCCAGTCACGACCCCTGCTACAGAATTTAATGACGAACTGAACTTGGGCGACATTGCAGACGCCCCAACAGGAACATCCAAGGACTCGGACGCCACACCTGTCGATATAGCGTCTCCCGTCGTAGTGAATCCCCTGTACGTATATTACAAGACGGTGGTATGCGCTGACGCTATGATTGAATAGCTCGGGCCTCGCCAAGAAATCGCTTACGCTCAAACTCAAGCTCCCTCCTCTCCCCGCTCCACCCGCATCCGCTGAGAAAGACAAGAACGATGGCGATGAGGGAGTAGGAGGGAGTAGCGGATTATCACACGGTAAACGTAAGGGAACCTCAAACCAGCGAATGCGACCAACGAAGAGTAAAACAGGATAGTAAGTATTGTGATCTCCAGGCAGACAAACACTTATGAATCGGTGATCTAGCAACCTATGTGCATTGCGCTGGCTCGCGCAGATCAACGAAAATGGAACATGTGACCAGTTCCGTACCTACTGGAACCATGAACTGAACGAGGGACAGCGCGAGGTAAGTACATGCAAAGATGTTGCATATTTACTACTAACACGACATCTAGGCATATAAAAAGGAAGCTAAGGAGCTGGTAAGTGGACAAGATGATCTCATAGACACGTACTAATGCTGGTGCAGGCAGAGTTGAAAGCCTGGAACAACGAAGTCATATCTCGAGGAACACTCCACTAGCCCGCTACCCTCTGCGTCCTCAAATCACAGCTCCATTCGATCGTCGTTGCTCGAGTGCTCCCTCGCTCCCTCGCCGTATCGACATTTCAACACTTTCACTTCATCGTTTATCCGCTCTTCGCTATTTTGAGTCCGGAACAGCATCCCCGCATCGTTTTCGTTCTTCTCTGCTATCATCATCGTCACTACAAGTTTTTGTTACATCACGCACCCAGAGGGTCGATTACAGTATTTCCATTTCATAGCATACCACAGCAGATGCTCATACGTACCCTCAATGATCATATATTGTCACAAACGAGCAGATAGTGTGATCATTAAGCAGCATTTATTGACAGATTCTGACGGACGCTAGCGACATAGGGCAACATTAATGATCAGTTGCGAGCATACGGCCTGATGGGAGCGAGCCCATAGACAGTATGTCGTTATCTGTTCACATATGATACACACCCACAAATCATTTCGCATCAGACGTCGTAACTCACGAGCATGCAGAACATTCCCATTCTATTAGACAAATGTGTTTACGTCTGACATAGTATGTATCGTCTCAAAAAACACTCCCGGACACATCCGAACAGCTCTCATCATACCCAGTTTTCACTGGGCATCAGTGATGTATCATGCAATATCCATGGCGTGCGTAACATATCTGCACATGGTACAGTATATTACGTGCCCCTTCGCACCCCAAACGTGGCACATCAGACTCGACCATCGGTCCGACCAGAAGCGCTTGACTTACGCACACACGATGAAATCCTCACCACAATCAATCAACTTGATTCTGCCCGGAACCCAACACAGACGAAGCAACAACATGCGAAAATCGCCAAGGAGAGCGGGATCAAGGGACCACCGGCCTTGCGGCGGGTTGGGAGCCTTGACTACGCACGATCCATGCCTTGGGAATGGATGCACTTATTTCTGGAGAATGTCATCCCGACATTAGTTGACCATTGGACAGGGCGTTTCAAGGGTCTCGACTCCGGACAAGAAGATTATGAAATTGTACCTCATATTTGGTCGCAGATTGGCAAGGAAACGGTCAGGGCAATCCGGTACATCCCAGCATCATTTGTTCGCGTTTTGGGCAATATTGCAGAAGATCGGTCGACATTCACAGCCGAAGGATGGGGATTTTGGTTCATGTATCTTGCGCCGTCGCTGCTCAAAGACCGTTTCCAGCAGAACAAGTACTACGAACATATGCTACTATTGGTGGACTTGATGAAGAAGATGGTACAATTCGAGCTGACACGAGCAGAGGTGGATGAGATTGAAGAGGGTTTGATTAAGTGGGTAACGCTCTATGAGAGGTCGGTGGCCGTGCGAAGATCACTTGTTCTTGCGTCTAGTTGTCTTACTTTCAATGCAGATACTATTATCAGCACAAGGAACAGCGTCTATCAACATGTACATTACCGATCCATGGGTTGTTACACGTTGCAGCGGACATCATATTCTGTGGACCCGTTTGGACAAGTTGGACCTTTGCAATGGAACGATATTGCGGGATCTTACAAGAAGGCTTGCGTTCACGACGGACACCGTGGACAAACTTAAATCGCCGTCTCCTTCACATGGCCTACCTTAGTCAGCTCCGAGCAAAGTATGACCTAGAAGACGAACTTGGTGACGCTCACAAAATTCGTGGCAAAGAGGTTTCAAAAAGAGAGAAAAGCATTCCTGGATGTAAGTAGTTATTTCGCTGGCTATAGTGTGTCACGGTGTGTTCTCACCATGCATCACGGTGGACTACTAGATCCTCTGCAGGGATTGCTTGGCCCCTCCAATCCCAGGTATCAACCGGATGAAGACCTGCGTCGCAGGGTCGCAGTTTACCTGAAAGCGATCATCGGTGGCCGCCACGATGAAGTTATTTCAAACCTCCCACGGACAATGCCTCTGTGGTCAAGACTCCACATACGAGAGGGTGGCGACCGGATTCAGACTCGCCGCTCATTTCAGAGTATGGCTGAAGGTCGCCGGGATAATACATTTGTTCGTGTGAGTCTCACAGTACCACCAGTAACTCACAGAGGTTGACGATATTTAACTTGATTGCGACTCAGTTTGAGGTACAGTACGAGCGCGCAGGTGCGCGGATTGTCGAGATCTGTTATGGTCAACTGCAGCGCATTCTCGTCTGCAAATTGGGTCCACAAAGAGTGTGGAAGAGCCTCAAAGAGTCGACACTCGTCCTCGCTCTCATCAAGCCTGCAAAGACCACTGGGGAAGATGCCTCAGTCGTAACGACATGTTTTTCCCAATTCTCGGCCGACGTGATCACGGACATTCGGAGCATCAAAGCGGTCATTGGAAGGGTGGAAACACGTGGGCGATGGGGAATTATAGACCGGTCGACTACCACAACCAGGACAACTTTTGCAGCAGACGAAGCCGACGAGGATTCAGATAGCGGGGGCAATTCAGACTCGGATTAGACAGCAGGATGCACTTCTCGCACGATTTCCAGTGAAGATGAATTACCATGATTCAGTGTTTCTTTCCATGACTGGTGAAAACCGGTCCCCGAAGTCGCTGACTGGTCAGTGTTCAGCGAGTCACTGAATACTTGTGATGGACGTTTTCGGCAATTCATCACTGAAGTTTCCGTGATAAGTATTTAATACACTGATTACTATGCGAATTACTTCCCTCAGTGTCAGATGTGGAAGGTGAGCAGGTTTTGCCATTTACCACACATGCGGCCTGGTTAATGATGCATGTGCATGTACTACATTTTCGTGCTAATCCTGCAGAAGCTATTCAAGTTGATACATCATTTTAACTGCCAGTGTATGGACTGAAACCGCTGCTTCATCAATCATATCCGCCGTGATGATCATGGAAGCTCCAGTACGGGAACTACAAAACTGCGCGATATCGGGCCCACGGGATCCCCGCCGCGTGCCTTTCTCCACCCGGACTCGACTCCTCCTTGCCAGCATGGTCACCAATGAAGATACAAGCACAACTATCAATATTAGCAACAGCTGGGGATCCACTCTCGCCGCGGTTTTCGTCGCGCTAGTCTTCTATGGTGTCAGCATATTGCAGATGTAGGTAATCCGTGCGGTTTTGCGGCGCCACTACTCCTCATTGCCCGTTCATGTAGGTTCCTTTACTACGAGCGGTCAGTCTAGATGTGAATTGTGTACCCTTTCTAATATACTATTGAGGATCAGATACACAGGGGATACCATCATGCTGAAGTCATTGGTAGGTTACCATGTTACCACTGTTCTACGCAGGATATACATTTCAATTTTTAGGTGGCTTGGGTGTTCGTCTTAGACACGCTTCATACAGTCCTTATATCTGCAGGCGGTGAGATCCTGTACATCGGGTGGGCTGGGCAGATGGTGTGCTGACGCTACCCAATCAGTGTGGCAATACATTATCGTGCACTTTGGGGACGACACCTTCCTTGCGTATACACATCCGTAGGCAGGCAAGCTCTCTTCTCGAGGACGGCGCTAACAACCGGCATAGCCCTTTATTAATTTCCATAGTAGTCACCGTGAGTATCCCCTCTGCCATTCCAGACTAAAGCCTCATGTTGCGTCCACCAGTCTGCCGTGTCGTCCACCGTCCAATCGTTTTTCATATATCGGATTTGGTTCTGTGCGTTCGATGGGATGGGCGTCTTGACGATCTCCACTCATACATACATTCCTTCAGTGATAAGGGGCCGTTTCAGATGGCTCTTTCTGGCTATCCTGATGCCATTCGTAGTTGCCCAGCTAGGTGAGCACGCTCAGGTTCGTGTATCCCGCCACTGAAGCGAAACGAATTCTAGTCTTGGGTGCCTGTAGGTGTGGTGCACGTTGACGATGGAACGCAGCTGATATTGAATCACGCAGTTTATACGGTCACTACGATGGTGTTCCAAACGAGCATTTCGGCCGCTGCGGGGCCCATGCTTATTGTACGGATCATATCACTTCCAGGTTTCACATCACTCTGACGAGACGCGTTCAGAAGGTGGCCAATGCACTCTTTGGAGCTGCAATGGCGGTTGACATTACTATCACGACCACTTTATGTACGCTTCTTGCCATGGGCAGAACAGGCCTCGAAGGGTGTGTCCCCTTCCACCGCCTCTATCGGCATAACTCAAACGTGGTCCGTTATCTAGCACGGATCAAATGATCCTCCGGTTGATTTTCATCTCAGTCAACACTGGCCTCTCGTCAGCACTCTTTGCCTTTCTTTCCGTCCTCTTGGTATGTGTCTCACACTCTCTCCTTCCGACACGCATTGTCTCTTTCAACAATCTCACCACCTTACTTATCCCCCTGGCATCCTGCACGGCAGCTCGTTATATACCCGACCGATCTCATTTGCACAGCCCTGTATTACCCACTGTGTACGGTGTATTGCAATACCCTGCTCGTGAGCCTCAACGCGCGCTCGTTCATCCGGGGTAACAGTGAGACACGGCAAGTAAACACACTGTCGTCGCTCGTATGGGAACAACACACCGTCGCCGCATCGGATGTGAATGCGGACTCGGAACGAACGGGGGTATAGAGAGCCCTCCCCTTGGAGTTCGAACGCGGGGTCGACAGAAAGTACTAAAGGTGTTAGAGTTTTGCTTAATCGAGGATGGACCCCTCTCATATTCAGCCTCAGCTATCATGGTTGTGATCCACTTGTGGGCACCGCCAAGGCCTTTATGCCCCACTTAATCATCCTTCGCTGAGTATCATCAGGATCACGTATTTGTTTACCAACTCGAACCTCGGAAACGACAATCGACCATGCTAATGGTCCATTGACAAGTTACGCCATCGAAAAGATACGACACCCCTGAGCTGTATCTTTGGTATAGCCTCAACGAATGCTCTCCTCTGTAACCGCACATGCATCGCCTGCTCGAACGCATAAGCAAAGCTGATCAATTGATACTCACTGTACATTGTACCCATGAAACACAGGCCAAAAGGCATTCCAGGAGCTTTGTCATGCAAAGGCGTGGGTGGGTTCGGTGTCGGTTCAATGGCTTCGGGAAGGAATCCAAGGGGAACTGTTCCAATGTTTCATGCATGCTTAAAGCGAATTCTCGAACGCAGGATGTAGTACATACCGGATACGAGTGGATATACTGCAATCGCCGCAGCCTTGCATGCATAACCTGCGTGCCGAAACGGTCTCGGACGTTGTCCTATCGGAGGAAATATGACGTACTATGGCTCGACGGCAAGACGATTGCATCGAACGCAAACTTCTTGAGCGTAGCATCGATTCCAGTCACCATTCGTGCGGCCAAGCTCATAATCTATATCGACGGCTTCGTAGGACTGCTCGTCTTGCGTGCTTGCCTCGGATTTATAAAACCTTGCGATAAGTGGGTGTCGGTGAGCCTTATCTAGCAGAAACTCGCTGGCTCACTGCAATTGGTCGGTGTGGTAAGGTTCCGGAAGTTCCCTGTCCCTGTTCTCAATGCTCATCGTTGAACTGAATGAGATCCGCGAGGTTGCTGACGCTTTGTGGACGTTTACGAAGTCCTTATGTATTTGTTGATCCCAACTTTGAACTCCACAGTGAGCACCAGCCTTTCGTGTTTTGACGCGGCAGCCGCATTGAGTGGCAATCAGCGCTGAGTTGTTGTGTTGATCTGCAACTTTGTATGTGTTTTCGCACCAAAATGGGTTTTCCCAGGAGTCGGGGACTTGGCGCATGCGTGCCGCTACGATCTTGGTATTCATGCATCATGCCTAGGCCCGAGACGTGGCTTACACGAGTTTAATGCTAGCGCGGGTGAGTGCGACATTCCCGGAGTGTACACTACTTATCGGTCTTGTACGCGTGGTGGGCCCTTTATGTAAAGCACACACGAGGCCCGATGTTTTCGAAGCAGCTATCAGAGTCTTGCTGCCTCGAGCAACAGCAGCATCGCTATCACGCACAAGATAACATTGTCATCGAGACCAGATACTATGTCACACTCCTCCCAAGCAGTCCCGACATGACAGATTTCTCTACCGCGGTCCGCACAGTCTAGACTGATTCGTTTGAGGGTTTTAGCCAGTATCAGTGCGTATTTTATGCAGGTGAGGCGCGGTGCCTCTGCTTCGTCGATCATATCCGTGATGATCGTCGAAGCCCCAATGCGGGACCTACAAAATTGCGCAACATCGGGCCCACAGGATTCCCACATGCCTCTCTCCACCCGGTCTTGAGTCCTCCCTGCCAGCATGGCCACCAATGGAGGTACTAGCACAACTATCGATCTTAGCAACAGCTGGGGATCCACTCTCGCCGCGGTTTTCGTTGCGCTAGTCTTCTATGGTGTCAGCATATTGCAGATGTAGGTAACCCGTGCGGTTTTACAGCGCCTGGGCTGTTACTCATCATGTTCTGTTCATGTAGGTTCCTTTACTACAAGCGGTCAGTCCAGATGTAAAGCGTGTACCCTTTCTGATGCACTAACGAGGACAGTTGCACAGAGGATACCATCATACTGAAGTCATTGGTAGGTTACCAAATTACCACCTTTCTACCAGGATATACTTTTCGATTTTTTAGGTGGCTTGGGTATTCGTTTTAGACACGCTCCATATACTTCTTATATCTACAGGCGGTGAGATCCTGTACATCTAGCAGGCTGGGCCGATGGTGTGCTGACGCTGCCCCATTAGTATGGCAATACTTTGTTGTCCACTTCGGGGACAACACCTTCCTCGCGTATTCACATCCGTAGGCATGCAGGCTCTCTTCTCGAGGACGGCGCTAACGGCCGGCATAGCCCTTTATTAATTGCTATTGTAGTCACCGTGAGTATCCCCAGATCTGCCACTCCAGACTAAAGCCTCATGTCGCATCCACCAGTCGGCAGTTTCGTCCACCGTCCAATCGTTTTTCATATATCGGATTTGGTTCTGTGCGTTCGATAGGCTAGGCGTCTTGACGATCTCCACTGATACATACATTCCTTCAGTGATAAAGAACCGTTTCAGATGGCTCTTTCTGGCTATCATGATGCCCTTCGTAGTCGCCCAGCTAGGTGAGCACGCTCAGGTTCGTATGTCCCGCCACTGAAGCGAAACGAATCCTAGTCTTAGGTGCCTGTAGGTGTGGTGCACGTCGGCGATGGACCACAGCTGACATTCAATCACAGTTTATACGGTCACTGCGATGGTATTTCAAACGAGTGTTTCGGCCGTTTCGGGTCACCTGCTTACCGTACGAATCATATCGGTTCCTAGTTTCACATGACTCTGATGAGACGCGTTCAGAAGGTGGCCAATGCACTCAATGGAGTTTCAATGGCGGTCGATGTCACTATCACGATCGTTTTATGCACGTTTCTTGCCATGGGCCGAACAGGCTATTACGAAGGGTGTGTCCCTTTTCACTGCGTCTATCGGCATAATCCAAACGTGGTCTGTTATCTAGCACGGATCGAATGCTCCTCCGGTTGATCTTCATCTCGGTCAACACTGGCCTCTCAACAGCGCTCTTTTCCTTTCTTTCCGTCCTCTTGGTACGTGTCTCATGCTCTCTCCTTCCGACATACATTTCCTTTCTCAATGATCTCACCACCTTACTTACCCCCACCGCATCCTGCACGACAGCTCGCCATATACCCAACCGATCTCATCTTTGCAGCCGTGTATTACCCCCTGTGTACGGTGTACTGCAATACCCTGCTCGCAAGCCTCAACGCGCGCTCGTTCATCCGAGGTAGCAGTGAGACACAGCAACTAAACACACTGTTGTCGCTCGTATGGGAGCAACACACCGTCGCCGCATCGGATGTGGATGCGGACTCGGAACGAACGGAGGAGGTATAGAGTTCCCCCACATGGAAGTTCGGACGAGGAGTCGACTAAGTAATAGAATTATTCCCTAATCCGGGATGACCCCTCTCATATTCAGCCTCAGTTGTTGGTTGTGATCCACTTGTGCCAGTGGGCACAGTCGGCTCCCTCTTAACGCATACCTCTCGGGATAGCCCTGGAGGTATGCGTTACTAGGCAGTATGGGGTGTTCGAGAGCGCCATATTACACCGCTCCGAGCAACAAAATTTGCATTAGTTATAGTAGTACTGTTCGAAGAGATATGTATAAGTAACATAATCACTGATCAGTCAATTTGTTGTCCTTCGTGCCCTGCATCTCGACCGCACGAGTCTGTTGTCAATACGAACCCAACATTAGCTCCGGCTTACTAGTACGGGTGAGTGGATCATTGAAAGTCCCAACATATTTCTTTAACATCCATGCTGCCAGTGCCTGAAGCACATTGCTACGTATGGGACGACCTGGATCAGGTATGTCACTATCGATATTGCCATCTCCAGCCTGAGGATTCCCCTCCCACAACTTCTTTGCATCCGTGGCGCGTGACCCGCGGCTGCTACTGCTTATGGCGGTGCAATCATTCTAGTGCACTAATACTACATTTTCTTACATTTGCAAACAGCAATAAAGCCATTCCCTACACCCCAACCTTAAATTGCGTAAGGAGTCAGGATATTTTGAGTTGCTATGCATCGTGGCGCGACGCCCGTGGGAACACCTGGCAGCAACGCGTGTTTTCTCCGTGACTTCGCAGTTCTCAAGCCACGGTCACCTTGTGCGTGATCTTCATACTCTCTTTTCTCTCCATGGATTTTGATGGCTTGAATTGAACTGCCCTCCCAGGGCCCAAACTTTCACGAGTCTGTGATTATTGTGACATTTCGCGACCTGCGGTGTTGTTAGGATTTTCTCCTTTTCCCTTCGCTGTCACGTCATCCGTCACTCTGACATCATCTCTTATACCTTGTTTCGTTTCACGGACAGATTCCATAGTCGAGTTGGAATCCGCCCTTCGTATATAAGG
>JBBPQN010000932.1:0-11434 GCA_038092575.1 Boletus subluridellus
TGGGTAACCACCCCCCCCCGTCCTTTTGCCCAATTATCCCTCTTGATTACCTGGGGTCTTCCCTTTGACATGACATCATGGCTTCCTGCAGGAGTATGCAGTGTCTGATACTACCTTCAAGAACAGCTTCTCCATTCTGTTCCCTTTCAAGGACACTACCCCTTTCTGATCCTACTGCTTCTATTCTAGTTTCTTTCAACTTGTTCCATTTCTCTCTGTTCCTATTCTCTCTGAGGACACTGCCTTCTACATCACATGCTTGTTATATATGACATGTCTCCCATCTCATCATTCACATTAGTGCCTCCCCTCACATACTATTTCCTTTTATGTCTTACTGGTCCTAAAGCCTTTAGGCCATATATATATTCATGCTCCATTGTAAACTACTCTTTAACTTAAACCTACACAATCAACTGTGTATATTGGATTCACTGCTGGCTCGCTTCATCACTTGCCTACTCTTTCACTTCCTGCTCTCTACTCTGGTGAGAGCTATCTTCCAATGTCAAGCATAGTGGGCTTGGCATACACTCTCCTTCATTACAAGAGTGTCCTTGGACGTACCCAACTACACATTGGTGTACCATTGTTACTTGGTGCAACAGTCACAATCTGACAGAGAGCTTGCAATCCTTTGGCCTGCATGAACACACATGTAGATTGCCATATATGGTAACTGTTAGAACCATGCCAGAACTTCTGAGGGCAACTCCAGAGAAGTGGAGCTTGGAGGGGTTGAGGCGTTGGCTTCACCTTATGTGGTGCGCCCTTGCTGATTCACAGTGCCTCAGACTTCAGAGCAGATCAGAGTGAGTGAGTGAGTGAGTGGCTCAGAGGGTTTGGAGTCTGTGTCAAAGTTGATATCAGAACTGAGCTACAGGAGTATGTATGGAGAGTTTATATACATTAGAGGCATAGGGATTAGTAACAGAGGTAGGACGGGTTTGTAAGTACTGAGTAATATGGAATTGGAGGAGGAGTGGAGCCAGAGCTGTGCTCTATGCGAGACACAGGATCAGAGGGGGACAGAGGGTGGAGCTAGTACATAAGGAGAATGGAACATACATAAGTATCATAAGTAATCTACATAAGTCTGAATGTTTAAGAGTTGCATCTCAAGGAGAACACACCAGAGTTCATATGTAAGGGATTGGAGTTGGTTCCAGAGGTCAGAGGTATGGTATATAACAGTAACCCTTTATGCATATATAAGTTTGCACTCACCCATCTGAGTTCTAATATGTCTTGTTCTACTACTGTGATCATCCCACCTGAGCATATCAATTGGTAAGTGCCATTTGGCAATACTCTTGCATGTAACCTGCTTTAACAGGTTATGAGCCCTGCTAGCACATAATGGTTGATGCACCTCACTGAAACAACCCTAAAGTGAGTACTAGTTGTACTTCAGGTTGTCACAGAATGTCAACTGAGGAGGAGAATAGAGATGAAGAAATCAGGCTCAGTCTTAAAGCTTCAGAGGAAACTCCAAGAGAACTAAACTGGAGGATGTCCAGTGAAGTCTTGAGGTCTTATATACTAATCATACTGTGTGTACATGTTTGTACTGAATCTATCAATATGTCTACATATGGTAAGATGGAGATTAAAGACATGAGGCATAATATGTGTTAGACATAGCCATGGAATGGAAGAATGGAGATGAAAGATATGATGTAACTGCATGCAGTGGCAGAATGGAAGAGAATCATATCAGAGATGAAAAGAAGATGTGCTCAGCATGGAAATGGGTGTGAGAATAATATAATTATAAAAGGATAAGTGTGTCCAATGAGTCTGGAAGACTCTGAGTGCATCACAATGACTGATGGTCTAGCCTGCATCAAGAAGTCAAGTGATAAAATGAGTCATGTGACCCATCATGTGATCTAGTCATGTGACTTTGAAAATGAAAATAAGTTGAAGTTAAAAGGGAGGAAAGATGTCATAGTGAATAAATAGACAGTAGAAGAAGTGAATCATAACACTTACAGTGTGCCCATGAATGCCTGGCACTTGGCAATGCTTGCACAATCTGTGCTTGAGCAGTGCCATGCTCAACTGTGCAAATGACATCACCATTATTCACATGGGACCTTAGGTGGTTGTTGCCACTATGAACACCAGCAATGGCTGTTCTAGTTGAGCACTACCACTATGGTAATGAACCTGAAATGACCAACGTCCACCAGATGAGTGCTAGCCACCAAAGAGGACAGTAATAGTGAGAGATGTAGCTGCAGAGGAGATGTTGGGAAATCTCCAAGAGGACAAGACTGGGGAGTCCTCTGGAGGGCAACTTCAGCCTTTTATACTGTCTAGGGGTTTGTACATGTGTACACTAGATCTGACGATTTCCTATGCTATAGGAAGTCAGGACAAGTCATGATGAGTCTGTAGGAATCATGATGAGTCATACAGGACAGGGGTATAGGATAGGAGTCATAGATAGTCATAGTGAGTTAGTGTGAGTTGATGGCATTCATAAAGGAGACAGAGATGAACACTGAGTCAATGTGAATCCTTGTGAGTCACTTACATATGATAGAATAGATCTAGAAGGGTCTAGGCATAAGGGGCAAGAAAGGAGAGTTATATGTTATAAGTAGGGACTTGAGTATTTAGTACCTCGGGTGATAGGGGCTAAAGACAGGGGCTAAATGCGAAAGTCACTCTAGAAAGTCAGGAAAAATAGATAGAAATGTAGGAAAAATAATAGAGTCCGTAACACTATCCCATCTCTAAGGATCAACTTCCAGGCAATCACAATAGGGATTGAACAGAGTGGTGTTTTCTGCAAAGATCATGCAAAGTTCTACTTGGGGGTTTCATTTGTGAAATATAGCGATTGTGTCCAATACGTTTGCTAGGTTGCTCTTAGATTCCCATGTTCAATCTTCTTCAGCATATCCTTTCCAGTGTATGAGGTAGTCAACTTGTTGGCCTTTGCATCATATATCCACAATATAATCCACTTCATATTCATCATTATGGTCATCAGTGACAGTCACTCCTCCTGGGTGAAGTGAGGATTGTCCTTCTAGTTGTTCCTTGTAAGGGTGAATGCAAGAGATATTGACTACTGGGTGGTTCTTCATAGTACATGGCAGTTTGATTTTAACTACATTAGTTCCTACTAGCTTCATGATCTCATAGGATCCAAGCCATCTTTCAGTGAGTTTCTTAGTTTCAGGTTGTCGGTAGAAAGCCAGACTTTGTCACCAATCTGGTACTTAGGGGCATCTGATCTGTGTTTGTCTGCCTGTGCTTTCATCCTTTTTTGTGCTTTCTTGAGATTGGCTTTTGTCTGGATGAGAGCATCTTGCATTTTATTGGAGAATTCTTCTGCAGCAGGTGCTTTAAGTATTCTCTGTTCAAAGCCCATGCAAGGGATATAGGACCTAGTCACTTCAAAGGGTGACTTCTTGGTAGAAGCTTGTTGTTTAGCATTATAGGAGAACTGCACCATGGGTAACCAATCAACCCATTCATCCTTTTTTTTAGCAATGAAGAGACGAAGCTACATACTGTTGAAGGTCTCTATTCATTCTCTCAGTTTGTCCATCTTTTGTGGATGGAACATGGTGGATAATGTTGTGAGATATCTCGAACGAACACTGGTGGGGACTCGACAAGGCTACACCAAACCAACAAAGTAAGATGGGAGGAGAGTAAAGAGTAGAGACAAGGCATGTCTTCCTTAATTCAGCTGCAAGGACGTAGGTCGCAGCGAACAAATGGATTAGACTGGGGAGTCCAGTCAACTACAGCTACTTTATATATGTTACAGGTGGACACACGGACCATAGGGTCCATGGGAAAAACTACTTGATATAGATACAGTAAATGAAAGAAGGTGTTTGTGAGAGAAAGATGATGATGATGAGAAAGAAGAACAGAGATTAATAAGACATGTGTGCAACGTGTTAGTCTAGACCATAGCTCACATGTAGTTTCCCACAATCACGTGCACATCATGTGACTTCGAAGTCTGAAAGGTGTAAAGTAACTGTGCAAATGCACTAAGTTAAAAAGTTTGAAATTATAGTATATCATAACACTACTCCCTCTTTAAGACTCAAATTCCAGGCGAGTCCCATGATAATCAGTTTCGGTAAAGTTTTCGTATTGAGAGAAGAGTGAAGAAAAATCTCCAAGGGTGAGACCACAAAGTTTCTGAGGAGCTGAGGGGTTCTTTTTATGGAAATTGGCAACTGCCTGAGGGGCGGTGTTAATTATGTCACCTGATTCCGATGTTCTATTGGATTCATCATAACCTTTCCAATGTACGAGATATTGAAGCTGGCAGCCTTTAAGACGTGATGTCATGATGTAGTCAATTTCAAATTGCTCTACTCATTCTTCGTCTACTTCAATTGCATTTGGGCGTGAGACTGGTTGATCTGGAAGGGTTGCCCAATATGGTTTGACACATGAAAAATATTGACGGTAGGGTGAATGCAAATGGAGTTTGGCAATTTAAGTTTGACGGTGTTAGGAAGGACTTCAAGGATCTCGTAAGGACCAATCCATTTCTGTGTCAACTTCTTTGCCGTATAGGGTAGCTTCAAATGTTCGGCTGAAAGCCAAACTTGTTGTCCTTTCTCGTAATTTGGGGCATCAGATCTTTTGGATTCCGACTGTTTTTTCATTCTCTCTCTTGCTTCCTCTAATGCATCTTCTACTTCCTTATGACTTTTTCCCATCTCCATGCCAAACTCTTTTCCTATGCCTTTAGCTTTTCCTTCAAGGCCCATGTGGGGGGCGTAGTTACGTGTGATGTTGAAGGGAATGGTGCCAGTGGCAGTGGTAAGGGAGTTATTGTGATGGAATTGAGCGACTTTGAGCCAATCAGCCCATTCGGTCTGTCACTTTGCTATGTAAGAGTGGAGATACTGTTCGAGTTCTCTATTAATACACTTTGTTTGACCATCGGTTTGTGGGTGGTAGGTGGTGGAGATTTTCTGGGAGATAGAAAGAAGATTACATAGTTTGGAAGTGAAGTCCAAAACAAACTGGGGTCCTTGATCGGAAATGATCGTAGAAGGGAGTCCATGGATACACCAAATATTGTCTCTGAAGATAATGGCTAAGTCCTTGGAACAAACTGTATCGTAAGTGGGAATAAAAACGACTTCTTTAGAAAATCAATCAATGATGAGGCAAATGGCAGTATAACCGTGGGAAGCAGGTAGTCCCATAATGAAATCAACAGATAAATCTTCCCATGGTCATTTAGAAGCAGGTAAAGGAAGGAGTTTGCCTGCTGGTGCCTTTGACTTTCCCTTTGTTTGGGCGCACACTTGGCAGGTATCTATGTAATTTTTAATGTCTTTTGTGACACCAGGCCACAAGAAATGTTGAGTAAGAAGATGAGAAGTGCAAGCTTGTCCAGAATGTCCACCAATAGGAGAGTCATGACAAATAATGAGAAGTTCTGTACATAATGGTTCAGGAACAAAGACTTTGTTTTTGTTGTTTTTGAAAATATAGTTATTGTAATCATAAGTGTACTCATTAAAAGATTCTTCTCATATTTTTTCTGATTCTTTTATGATTTTATTGTAGAAGGAAGAAGAAAGTTCGATATTGTTAATAAAAAGAGAAGGGAGTAAAATGGTAATGTTCTGGTCGTGATCTGTGACAGCATCACCATGGTCTGGTCACCAAGATAAAGCATCTGCACGACCATTCGATGTACCAGGTTTATAGATAAAAACATAATTGAACTCCTGAAGAAGTGCATGCCATCGAGCTTGGTGACCGGATAAGGTCTGGGGTTTCTTCCAGTATTTGAGATTCTTGTGATCTGTCCAGATCTCGAAACCTTCCCTACTGATTAGATAATGTTGCCATTCTTCTAATGCTCTAATGACCACTAAGAGTTCTTTGTTGTAAATAGGGTAATTGCACTCAGCGCTATCAAAAGAATGGGAAATGAAGGCGCAGGGTCTCCAGAGACCATCATTGCATTTAACCAATAGCACTGCCCCTGTGGTGATATCTGAGGCGTCTGTTTCAAGACGCATTTCTTTGTCTCGATCTGGGTAAGCCAACAGGGGTGATTCCTTAAATTTAGCTTTCAAGGAATCAAATGCAACTTGGTGCTTTGGTTCCCATTTGAATAGAACATCTTTCTTGGTAAGGTCGTTCAATGGGCGTGCGATGTCTGTGAAGCCTTCAATGAATTGTCTATAATAATTACAAAGTCCGAGGAAGCCTTGCAGTTGCTTGAGGTGTGTGGGAACCGGCCAATCCAATACCCCTGACACCTTCTTTTCCTGCATTTCTACTCCCTCTTTAGATACTACCATACTGAGAAAGTCTACTTTGTCCTTTGAGAAACTACATTTTTCTGGTTTTACGTAGAGATCATTTTGGTGAAGACAGGAAAGCACCTCCTTTACTATTTCTTTGTGCTCTTCCTTAGTCGTGCCTTTGGTAAATATCATATAGTTGTCGATATAGCTTACAAGTACAGCATACATGTCGTTAAATATGTCATTCATCATTTGCTGGAAAGTAGGGGGTGAGTTAGTCATCCCAAAATACATAACAGTAGGTTCATATGCACCTATGGGAGTAACAAAGGCTCCCTTCCACTCATCACCTTCCTTAATTTGTACATTGTTGTAACCCCATCAAAGATCAAGGGCTGTAAACATGTCTGCACCTTTAAGGCGGTCAATCAACGTCGAAATAAGGGTAGAGGATAGGGGTTCTTGATAGTGCCTTCATTTAAATATCAGTAGTCCATAACGAGTCTCTTTTTTCCGCCTTTTTTAGGTATGAAGAATACTGGTGCCGTTTGTAGTGACTTCGAAGGGCGAATATAACCCTTCTTGAGTTCTTTTCTGATGAACGTGCATACTTT
This sequence comes from Boletus subluridellus, assembly GCA_038092575.1. Classification (NCBI taxonomy): domain Eukaryota; kingdom Fungi; phylum Basidiomycota; class Agaricomycetes; order Boletales; family Boletaceae; genus Boletus; species Boletus subluridellus. The sequence goes on from JBBPQN010000932.1 coordinate 6,878, forward strand.
GTCCATTTCCACATCTGACAAGGGAATTACTCTACCCTTTTTGGGAGTGAAGTCTGGTTTCAGATCTATCACATGGTCCCAGGGTTTTAGTTCCAGCATTCTTTCAGATTTGTTCTCGGAAAATATGTCAAGGAAGTCATGATATGTTTCTGGCACTATTTCCTTAAGTTCTTCTTCTATGCTACAGTTATAAATAAGTTTGATAGGTTCGTTAAAAGGTCCTTCACCCATAATACGGCAGTAGGATGTGCATTGAGGAAAGGAAATAGTTTTAGAGACCCAATCTATAGTGGGATTATGCCAAGCCAGCCAATCATAGCTGACAATGAGGCGGTGGGTTCCTAGTTTAGAAACATAGGCTTCCAGGACCTCATAATGGCCAGCAATCCCAATAATTAAAGTGACAGCATGGGTTACTTGGCCTATTGCTCTGTTAGAGCCATCAGCATTTTTCACCAAAATAGGGTTAGCAATTCTATAAGTAGGGATGCCGTGAGAAAGAACATAGTCCTTGTCAATAAAAGTGTGAGATGCACCTGAATCTAGAAGGGACTTAAATGATCGAGATTGCCAACTTCCATCTTCATAATTCAGTACACATGTCTCAAGTGACATTTCGCCACCGAATGACAATGTGCTTGCGCAAATAGAAATGGATGAAGGAGAATTGAGGGATTTATAATTAGGAGAATTTCTTACTTGGTGAACAAGAGAATTAAGCATGCTTTGTTTTAATTCTGGTGCCATGCCTACACTTTGTTGAGTCGCTCTTTCAGAAGGGGGAATAATATTGCCAAGAAGATCGTCCAAAGTACATACAGGGAAATCTGACTCATCACAGTCCACAAGATTGATAGAAATATTACATGAAGAAAGAGAAACAGAAGGAGAAATGTAATTGTCTAGTCCATGAACACCCTCTTTGTTCACAGACTTATTTAATTTAAAGAATTTGCCGCCTTTTGCCTTGCTTCTACTTTGAATTTATCTCTGTAGTAAGCTTCAGCTTCTGCTGAATAAAAGGACGGCATTGCTGATTGCTGAGCAACAACTGGAGGAGCGGACAGGATGGGAGTGGTGGTTGGAGGAGGGGGGAGGGGACGACCATATTGGTGCTGGGCGTGCTGCACGGGTGGCTGATAAGGTGCAGCAGGCACAAAAGCACCTGTCTCATAATCCCAAAGATACTGTTGCCATACCTGTGGCGGATGCGGGGGGCGCTTGTTGGGGTTCAAGTTGCAATTAGGCCATATGTGGCCAACCTTGTTGCATTTGTAACAGGTACGGGTATCGGGCCAAGATGGGAGAGCTTGCTGGGTATCTATCTCCATCGGGGCTCCTCTACCCGGCTGTGTACCGGTGGGAGTGAAATGGGAATGGTTTCCCAGGGGAGGACATGGTGGGGGTGGATAATATTGTTGGCCATATGGCCGTGGGGAACGAGGAGCAAACTGGGGGTGATATGAAGAAGGGGCAGGGCGAGAGGGTGGACTGTGTTCAATTGCGATCTGTTCGAAGTTCCTACCGATTGCTCGGTAGTTTCTGCAGAGCTCAATGTAGTCGTCAGACTCCTTTCCTGTCATCTCTGCTTGGTAGTAGATGTGGTAGTCAACGGCTTTTTTGAGCAGTTCGAGGGCAAAGTCCACCCTGATATCTGCTTCCTTTACCAGGACAACAAACTCCTGGATAAACAAATCTATGGGCCTAGACCCTTGCCATAAGGCTTGCAGCTTCTTGAGGCTCTCATGAGCCAGTACCTCTATTTGGAAGTACTCCTTAATTTCAATCTGAAGATCGGGCCACTTGGGCCAAGCTACAATGCCTTTCGGCACAGTTATCGTAGATCCTGCCGCTATCGGGATCTCGGTCTCTTCTTCTTCCAGGTATTGTTCTAGTGTAATTTGGGCAAAGCCCTCAGCTTTTTTCTCAAATCGAGACAGGACTGCAACCATGTGGACACAGTTGTCCTTCCAATCCTGTGCATCGACCCAAAGGCAAAGCTTAATTCACCAGGCACGAAACTTTGAGTGGTCGCCATCACAGTTACCAGGATCGACAATTTTTTTGGAAATGTTTGAGTGCTCCTTGCTCAAGGTGAGCACATCGAGATGGTTGACAAGGTCATTAATATCGACAGACGACATCTTGGACTGAGAGGTGGGAGGACGGTGATGTTGGAGGAAAAGGAGTCAGAAAAGTAGTTGTTGTGACGCCTGTTACATTGAAGCTGTATGTAACAGAAGAGTGTGAGTTGGGTGTTGGAATATCTTTTGGTGTAAGGAATGTGCTTCTTTGGGGGGGAAGGAGGTGGAGGAGGAGCTACTGGTGCAGCAGGAGGTTGTACCAGTCAGGGTTGTTGCACTACTTGATTCATGCGAACATGAGCCAGCTTAATCCTTACTGCGAGGTATCTTACAACCAAGCTCGATGGATGCAGCAAGTGGAAGATCTGAAAAAGTAAACTTTTGACCGGAGGTAATATCTTCTTCTTCTTCTCCTAGTCTTGTAACAGGTTCTCTGGGGTCCGCAAAGCCCAGGAACAAAATAATACATATACTATCGTAAAAAACTAGAACTGACGCTCTACCTCCCCAATCACTTGAGGGACTAACACGGCGATATAAGCTCGGCTATGGGCTGCACGACGACAGTGGTTCCCATATCACTCTTTGGAAACAAGGCATGACCCTTGTGCAGCTATCACCTCAATGGAGGGACTGAGAAGGTTTCTAGGTAATGAGACAAAAGCTTGGGGTACTGCCCCACATTCTAAAAGCGTGAACGTAAAGAAATGAAAAATGGAAAACTCCGGTGGGTACTCCTTAGCCCAAGAGCCTGGGCAGTGTATAAGTCTAACCCAAGTGTTGTGAGATATCTTGAATGAACACTGGTGGGGACTCACACCAAACCAACAAAGTAAGACAGGAGGAGAGTAAAGAGTAGAGACAAGGCGTGTCTTCCTCAATTCAGCCACAAGGATGTATGTCGCAGCAAACAAATGGATTAGACTGGGGAGTCCAGTCAACTACAGCTACTTTATATATGTTACAGGTGGACACACGGACCATAGGGTCCATGGGAAAAACTACTTGATATAGATAAATGAAAGAAGGTGTTTGTGAGAGAAAGATGATGATGATGAGAAAGAAGGACAGAGATTAATAAGATGTGTGTGCAATGTGTTGGTCTAGACCATAGGTCACGTGTAGTTTCCCACAATCACATGCACATCACGTGACTTCGAAGTCTGAAAGGTGTAAAGTAACTGCGCCAATGCGCTAAGTTAAAGAGTTTGAAATTATAGTATATCATAACAGATAACTTAGGCTGAATGCTGAGTTGTTTACACAGATCTTTCATCACATGTGATGTGAACTGTGGACCTCTGTCAGATACATATGATACTGTGGGGTAGTCCATGATTTTTCCACATGTGGTGCAGGTATAACCTTGCAGTTTCTAATGCAGTAACGGTTTTGTTGCAAGGTATGAACTCAACCTCCTTAGAGAATCAATCAACAACAATAAGGATAGAGTCGAATCCTTTAGATAGGGGTAGATTGGTGGTAAAGTCTATGGTTATCTCAAGCCAAGGGGCATTAGTTATTTCTAGGGGCTTGAGTTTACCAGGTGGTGCAAGGTTAGACAGTTTCATACAAGTGCACCGTTCACATCTAGCGACATATTCTTTAATAAGTGAGTTCATGCCATAAGTAGCTTCATTGTACAAGTTCTAGGGTTTTTTCTGTACCAGGGTGTCCTGTGATAGGTGTTACGGTTTGCTTCTCACACCGTCTATGTTTACTTCTTCTTTTCGCACTTTAACTTATTTTTCCATCTTCAAAGTCATGTGACTAGATCACATGATGTGTCACATAACACCTTTACTTCTTGATGCAGGCTAGGCCATCAGTCATCGCGATGTACTCTGGATCCTTCGATCCTAACGGACGCATTTAACCACTTATAGTTATATTGTTTCTCACGTTCATCTCCGTGCTGTGCATGACTTCTTTTCATTTCCGCTTCTTCCATTCTGCCACCGCATGTGGTTGCATCATGTCATTGCTTCTCTTCCATTATGATGCCTCATGTTATGCCTCATGCATTTAATCCCCGTCACTCCTATACGTCGTATTGGTAGATCTGGTACAAACATGTACACATATGTAGAATCTATATAAGACCTTGAGACTTCACTGGACGTCCTCCAGTTTAGTTCTCTTGGAGTTTCCTCTGAAGCTTTAAGACTGAGCCCGATTCCTCCCATCTATACTCTCCTCCTCAGTTGACATTCTGTGACGACCTGAAGTACACATCATACTCGCTTTAGGGTTGTTTCAATAGGGGTGTCATGATGAAGTCTAATGACTTCCATGTGTAAGTCATGATTGTCAGGGATGTAGATCTTTCCTTTTTCATCACAAAGTAATCCATTATTGGCTTGATTGTAAGAATACATGTTACATAAGCTATTGATGTCAGTTTCTGACCATAGGTTAAGGATTTCTTTGATAGTTTTCTTGATTTTCTTGGAGTTGGTGTCGATCTGTACCT
>JBBPQN010000933.1:0-11426 GCA_038092575.1 Boletus subluridellus
TCCACCCCCACCCATCCGTCGCGTCATTTTGCACGTGTTTGACTCCTTTCGCACTGCTTTCAATATCTTTGGTATAGCTCGAGAGTACCGCCACCGGCCCTCGCAGGATCCCGACTCCTTCCTCACCCTCGATGAATTATCCAACCAACACTCTACCACTAACAAGCGAGAAACCGCACCAGCCTCTTCCATGCCTCCTGTCCCACCCTGGCCCTGGAAATCGATGTCGATTTGGAGACTAATGAGCTGGATGTTATCAGGAAGCAACCAGAAATCAGTCGCTGAAGTGACTCGCCTGGCCAACACAGTGATAACTGCCGACGACTTCTCCCCTGCCGATTTGATAGGGTTCAATGCCAATACCGAGTTGAAACGCTTCGATGCCTCAGAGAATGACGTGCACCCCGAAAATCCTTTTCGCAAGGATGGCTGGTTGGAGTCCTCCGTGACTATATCTGTGCCCACACACGACAAAAATTCTTCTGGAAATGGACAAGATTTCACCATCCGTGGAATTTTTCATCGCAATCTAACTGCTGTGGTGCGCGCTGCATTCTCTCATCCGCCCTCAAAGCTGTTTCACTTTACACCCTTCAAACGGATCTGGAAACGCCCATCAAGTGGGGTTGAGCAACGGATATACGATGAGCTCTACACTTCAGACGCATGGATCCAAGCTCACGATGATCTTCAAAAACAGCGCCGTACAGATGGCTGTAACCTGGAGCGAGTGATCGTGGCAATGATGTTTTCATCCGACTCAACGCACCTTGCTCAGTTTGGTCATGCTTCGGCATGGCCAGTCTATTTATCTTTTGGGAACCTCTCGAAGTATATCCGTGCCCGACCAATTACATCCGGTGCATGCCACCTTGTGGCCTTCATTCCAAAGGTATCCCATATTTCGAGAACAGCACATCATATATCACTCACGCTTACCAACCACCAGCTTCCACATAATATAGTCGGTTTCATCTCGCGTCTGACGAACAAGAAGAATTACTCTGACATCCTGACGCACTGCAAGCGTGAACTCTTCCACGCGGTTTGGAAGATCCTATTGGACGAGGAATTCGTGGATGCCTACAAGAATGGAATTGTTGTCCAATGCCATGACGGCGTGTACCGCCGTGTATTTCCTCGTATCTTTACCTATTCAGCAGATTACCCTGAGAAGTATTCTTTTGTCCGTTTGTGACCTACCACTTGACTGACAACCCTTGGTAGAGTGCTTGTGGCAACCATTCGAGACAAAGGCAATTGTCCCTGCCCCTGTTGTCTCACTCCCAAATCCGAGTTTGCCCGTTTGGGTCTACTGGCAGATATTACTGTGAGAACGGCCAAGGTTCGGCAATATTTCCAAGATCGAGTAAGACGTGTGCGCGACGCGATCTATAAGTTCAGGTCTCCCATCAAAGGCACAATCCCCGAGCACTATCTGAAGGATTTGTCGCTTATACCAAGCCAGGCCCACACATAGGGCTTGTAAGGGCCTAGGGCCTGGGCCTGAGGTTAGTCAGGCCCAAGCCCAGGGCTCAGGCCCTGGCTTATTGGTATTATATAAATTAATATTATATTATAATGTTGAAATTAATAGTACAGCCAATGGTAATTAAATTTAGTCTTGGGCTCAGAAACAATCAGAAAACTATAATGTTATATCAGCCATATGAACCATGACCTCTTCAATGTCCAGTGATACACTGACTCAGACTACTGTACTCACATGATTGATTCATCAGACTGTGTGATGCATGACACAGTCCACTGAAACTCTTGTTTGTCATCAGCCTGTGTGACATGTTACACCAATCAAACTTTAAGGGTAATGTAAGTCATGGACAAGGTCCAAAGGTCAGAGGTTGTGTCTCTAGTGAGAATGCACTGGAGTTTGTGGTACAGAGATGGAGTTGGTCCAGAGGAATGGGGTTGGACTTACAAGATTCCCAGGATATGACAAATGGAGAGCAATGAAGACAAGCAGTCAAAAAAATTGACAAATCCAATTAAGCTTAGTGTGATGAAAATTTATGACATCATTAGATGAGCAGTTAAGAGTGAGTCTGATTTGCTTTCATTCCAATGCCAAATACCTACTGATCTACAAAGTATGTAGAGACTACAATTCTATACTTATGAGCTTTTATTTTCATCTGTGGAGACAATTCATCACCTGGCCCTATAACATATTACCTGGGGGACATTTTATCTTGTCAGATGCCCTTGTGATGCATGATGGATGAATCAATCAATTTAGTACAGTATTACCAAGTGTTGCAACCACTTAATGGGAGATATTGTAGAGGCCATTCAAGTGTTGCATATGATGTATAATCATGATGTTATCTTCTGTGAGCCAGGTCCATCTGCTGCCTTGGAACTGGCAATAGAAGGGGAACTTGAAGAGAATGGGGAAAAGATTGAACAAACAGTAGATAAAGGGAAGAATAAGGGCAAAGACAAGAAAGTAGAGGATTTAAGTTGGATTTTGAAGCTTTCAGATGATTCAGATGTAAAGGCATAATTGCTATTGTGGTATAACTAATCAAAGTTATCATTTTTGACTTTACATGTGAAAAGCCCTGGCCTAGGCCCAGGCCAGGCCCTATATGAGAGCCTGGGCCTGGGCCTGAGGTATGACCAAGCCCAGGCCAGGCCCAAGCCAGGCCCTTAACATCACTAGGTATGTGAACATGTGCCTTGCACCCGAATACCCTTAGATGCGTGACTGATGGTTTATTGCCAGTGAAACATTCATATGGTGTGGCATTACTATGTATGGCGCACATTGGGATTCAGTTCAGTATGTGGGCCACATGGAGTATGGCATGTCCCCAGTATGAGTCAGGTAGGTCTGCATCATGCAACATTGAGCATGTGCTCTCTATGAGAGTGCGATTCATTTGTTTGCTAACACTGTTTTCCTGTGGTGTATAGGAGTTTGTTTTCTCATGGTGGACACCCTTCAACTTAAGATAGGCTTCAAACTCTTTTGAGCCATATTCTCCACCACCATCGGACCTGAATAGGTTCACACATTCTCTGGTCACAGTCTCTGCTTGTTCGAAATAGCCTTTAACTTCTTCAAAGACTTCATCTTTCGTCTTTAAGAGTTTGACTATGACATGATGTGAGTATCCATCTATAAAGGTGACAAAACAATGATGACCAGATCGGGTTTGTGTCTTCATAGGTCCATATACATCTGAGTAGGTCTGATGTAGGATGTGGGGGTTCTCAATGGTCGACTTTTGTGGTATGACATTGTGGGTCTGCTTGCCTTCCAGGCATGGACGACACAACTCATCGTGCATCAAAGTCCCCATTATTTCCATTCTGCTAACCATGTCTTTTCATTGTAGCTTCAACACGGATTTGACGTTTGCATGACCAAGTTGATGGTGCTACATTTCCAGTGACACTTTCGATTGTGCTTCTTTAACTATCAAAGCACTTAGTGTCTCCTCTGGATTGATGGTTGACATTGGACCATAAGCAATGTGGGCCCTTTCCGCTGTGCAGGGAGTCACTTGGAGGATGTATAATGAGTTCTGTTTGCTGGCTAGTGCCACAAGTGTCCTGTTCTTGGATTTCGACATTCGATGTCACTGAACGATACATGGAATCCATTATTCGTGAGACATGAAACTGATAGCAGATTGCCATCTAATTGCGGGATATAGTAGACATCCTGGAGGATTGTCTCACATGTCTTTCCATCTCCAATGTCAACCTCTACACATACTCATCCTATTCCTGTTGCTGATATGGACCGGCTGTCACTGATTTTCACAGGTTGTGGGGGTATGAGAGAGTGAAATGTCATGAACCATGATTGTTGACAAGTCATGTTTGCAGACATGCCCGAGTCTACAATCCATTCAAAATGGGTTTGAGAGCGATTATCTGGTCGGTGTGCCATGAATAACTGTAATGGTGTTTGTTCATTTGACATGACTGTCATATCCCGGAAATCCAGTAAGTCCAACCCCAGTCCTCCAGACCAACTCCATTTCTGTACATATGAACTCTGGCGCGTTCTCACTAGAGATGCAACCCCTGATCTTCAGACTCTGTCCATACGACTTACAATATAAGTTATGTTCCATTTCTTGATCTCCATAAATACTAGTCCTGCTGCATGTTCTCCTCTGAACCTGTGTTCCACTTAGGAACACAGCTCTGGCTTTACCTTACCTCCAACTCCTTACTTACAAACCAGCTCCACTCCATTAGTAATCCCCTATGACTCCGTAGTATATAAACCTCTGTAACTCCTGTACTTCCCCTGAGTTCAAATATTAACTTAGTCTAAACTCCTTCTCTCCACTCAAGTCTCAAAGACTCTCCTCTGTACCCTCCGCTTGACTTGACATCTAGTACATCTTAAGTCCAACTCCAACCCCTCAGTAAATTCCAGGACAATAGGACTCTTGACAAGGGTGCACCACATATGGTGAAGCCAAGTCCTGTCCATATAGACAACTCCGGAGTTCCAGAGTTTGTTTCCCCCTTGGAGTTTGCCCGTACTTAACAGTGATGCTCACTACTTTCACTGTGAGTTCAGGCTTGTCTTTCAAATTCTTTGACTTGTCACTACTCAATGATGCTGACATGTTCTTGACAGCATCTTCAGCAATCTTCTTCCAACATTCTCCACCATGAAATTTTCCACAATGGTTGCACTTCTTTTTTTTATCTTTCGACTTGTCTTTTAACCTATCCTTAGATTTGTCTTTTGATTTTTCCTTTATGGGGCCTTTGGCGATGAGTGCTGACTGTGAGGTCTTTTGAGACTTCTCCTCGATAAGGATTTGTGAAACAACAGATTCGGTCAACAATTTATCAACAGTTGACATAAGGATGATTTGAAGAGTTGAATAGGAAGGGGGAAGTGATATGACAATGGCTATGGCTACAAGCGAGTCATCAAGTGTCTGACCAAGTGACTTTAATATGTAGGCTTTTTGTCACATGGCATTGAGCTGTGGTTCCATTTTGGAGTCGTCAGATAGGGTACTATGGAAAAGTTCACCTATGAGGTAGGCAACCGTTTGTTTTCCCTTTCCTTCATATCGCTTGTTTAACTTCTTTCAGATCTCTTCTGCCATTGTGGCATATAGAACACCACTTAATGGTTTGTCCTTTAAGGTGAGTGTTATTTGCGCTCAGGCCTCTTTGTCTCAGCTTGACCAATCTGCCAATGCTACCATGTTGGTGTCTGTAGGCTTGATTTCAGTCCCATCTACAATCCCAGCTAGTCCTTGAATGTCTAAAACCATGTAGATACGATACTTCCACATTTGAAAGTTCATTCCATTGTTTTTGAGGGATGGTATGTCATATAGCTGACTGGATGGTTGAGTGGATTTGCTGGAGGTGAAAGTTGAGGATGGAGTCGCTGTGGAGGCTAAAGGATTGTTTGGTGCCATTGCGAATTAGAGAAAGTTTGTTTGAGGGTCAGGCAAGCTCAGGGCTCATAACCTTTTAAACTTAGGTGCGAGCTAATGAGTGACGGAGTTAGATACTCAGTCTCAAGTAGTAAGTACTGGACTAATATTAGGAACTAACCTAATGAGTGACAGAGTTAGATACTGAAAAGGAATGTAAGTGTCCAAACTAAATAAAAAGAGTGTAATAGTATCTCACCTCAGTCTCAAGTAGTAAGTACTGGACTGAGGTGTTCTGAACAAAAGTCCGAACAACTAAGTACATTATTACCTAATCCATACTCGCTGTAGTCTAAATAATCTAATTACAACAGAAAATACTTGCCTTGGACTTGACCAGGTCATCATCTTGGGCTCAGACCTCATCTGAGATGGTACTCATCAGGCAGTTATTGGTAATTGAGATGTCATAGCCTCTGCTGGCTTTGAGTTTGCAGTGCCAATCACAGCACACTCATGAAGCGTATGTAAGGATGGTTCTCTCTCCAAGGGGAAGCTGCAGTGAAGGGTGGGTTTCCATGAACCAGAAGAATTTTGCAAGGGCGTTGAGATTGTTCGTGGGCCAGTTTGCCTTCTTGGTGTACTCAAGGAAGCAGTTCTTTACTCTGAGGAATTCAGAGAAAGATAGCTTGTGATCAGGTAGGGTGCTGCGCAAGGCTCTGACAGATGCAATGGATTGCACAATGAGGTGGTCATCGACTTTGGAGATGCCAAAGGTGTCATCTGCCAGGGATTTGTCATGATGCTTGGCAGCATCTGTGTGGCCAGCAAGGGAGAAGTACCACATTTCAACATAGTCGAATGTGTTTAGTTTCTGTAGGACATATTGGGAAGGGGGAAGGGATAGGACATCAGCAACTGCAGCACCTGGTGTGAATGCGTTCATTTTCAGCTTTTTCTTGTCTACTTCTCTCTGCTCTTGCTCACATCAGCAAAACCACTGATTTCACACAGACTTTAGTGCTGTACAGAGTCTATACAGACCTGTACATATAGTAACCTGGCTGTAGGTCTGTGGCCTGTGCAGCTCTATATAGTTCTGTATAGTTCTGTACATAGGGGGACCTGCTTTACTGATGCAGCTTCCTTGATGGCAGCTCTTTCTTCCTCTTCCTCACACAATCTGCATTCTTCCTTGGCTTCAGCTGCAGCATGATTTTCTGCCTCTCTTTCAGCATTCCATGCAGTGATTCAGAGTGCTCTGTTGGCTTGCCAAGCTGCAGCAAGCTGTTCAATTGCTTGCTCACCAGTCTCATGGTAGCCAAGTCTGAGTCCTTCACAGATGACTGCAAATTCCACTCCAGCATAGTTTGGAATCTGCTCTAGGTTGGGATTAGCCATGTCGGAAATTTCCATTCTTGGTTGCCACCGCTTGGAAGCGCTTGAAAGGCCGCAATTTACCACTGGTATTACAATAGCCTTCCAAGACTACCCAAAATTCCCACAAGTCAATTGGAAGCTGGCAGATTCCGGCTCCAAGAAGGTGCCAATATGGTTCCATGAGTGCCTGATGCCAGCAGACTGATTTCGAGTTTCAAGCTCTTCCAAGTCTTCAGTGGGGCTTGGAAGTTGATTTAAACACTACCAATGTCATTCCAACCAAATTGAACAAATTCGAATCAATTTCAAGCAGTACAGACGTGTTTGGATTGAATTCTAGCTACTAGTTATAGTTCCAATATTCCTGTAGCTCCATATCGCCTGTCTTGTCTCCCCCCAATTCCATCACATATGCAAAACTAAGGGAGAATTTATAGCAGTAGTAGTTACGAGCAGGGACCGGCTTGGGTGCGATGAACAGTGCCACACTAGGAGGTGGATGTTGCAGCGGCGGAGATGCTGTCATCAGGAGTGGAGGCACTGCTGGGAGGGCAGGGGTTGTGGGAGGAGAGATGTTGTTGTTGAGAGGAGCGGAGATATCGCCAGGAGGGTGAGAGTTGCAGTGGGAGATGCCATTGTTGAGAGGAGTGGAGATGTCACCAGGAGGGTGGAAGTTGCAGCACGAGATGCTGTTTCTGAGCGGAGGTACCACTGGAAGGGTGGGCATTGCAGGAAAGATGCAATTGTCGAGAGGAGTGGTGGTATGCTCGGAGGGTGGAAGTTGCCAGTGCAGTGGGAGAAATGCTGTTGTCAAGACTCGGAAGAGTGGAGGTATTGCTGGGAGGGTGGACGTTGTGACGGTATAGGTGAACAATGAGGCAGAGACGAGGGACCACTGGTAGGATTGGCATATGTCAGTGTACAGTAAAGCAGGGAGAAGTGCTGGTTACCTGATGGCGAAATCCAAGGGAAGACGAAGAACTGGAATATGAGGTCTAGGGTCAAAACTTGAAAGGAATTAGAAAGTGACTGGATGGCACTAATTCACGAGCTTACGAGTGATAACGTTCCATGAAAGTGGTATCCTGGACAAATTGCTCGCTGTAACCGTAATCCACGTTGGAGGCAATTAAACAAGGGTCAGCTTTGATGACTTGAGTAAAAAATTATCGTTGATGGAGTAGGGTTCTTACGCTCAATGGCATTGCCAACAGTGGCGGAAATGCCAATGGGTTCAGCCGATGCTGACCAGGCTCAAAGATGGTTGAGGGAGTAGAAAGCGCACGGAACCAACTTGGAATATTATAGCTGCTTATCAAACTGTTTGGCTGTATGTACAAGGTGGCTGTTGACTTCCTAATCAGGCATTGACCCTTGCAATGCACTTTCAACACACTTTCAATGTGCTGGCCTTGAGCTGTATTAGTTGTAATCGTTATTCATGTCCATGCAATCAAAACAATCAAATGACATTTATTCATTAGCATGAAAAATGAAACTCAAAGTGATCAAGTGTGACGAGATCAACAAAGCGACAGAGATGAGAGTACTTTCCAGGAAGGAGAATTATGAAAGGCATGACGAATTGACAATCTGCTACATAGCACGAGGACGTTACTTAGCACCCTTCTTGCTCCGAGTCCTACGACCCTCAACTGCTACCACTCCCTCAGCTGCAATATTCACCTTGCTGCGCTTGGACTTCGCTTTAATCTTCATCTGGGGCATGTCAGCAACAGCACCCAGTTCGTGGTCGTTACGGATGGAAGCCGGGGTGACTAATGGGGCTGGGGCTGAGACTGACGCAGGGGCTACAGCAGCGGCACCTTGCTGCATAGATTGGCCCTGTAGTGTGGTGGCAAAGACTTGGTCAGCAGGTCCAGGGACAGCAGGAGCAGCAACTCTGATGGGAGAAACAGGGGCAGAGGCAGGGGTGGGCATGCCAGCAGGAACAGGGGTGGGAACAGTGGGAACAACGGGAACAGCAGGAACAATGGGAACAGCAGCAGGGATGAGAGGGGCAGCAGGGGCATGAACAGTGGGAACCAGAACAGCGACAGTGGGAACAGCAGCGGGGGCGAGAGGGGCAGCAGGGGCAGGAACAGCAGGAACCAGGGAAGGAACAGCAGCAGGTACAGGAACGGACACAGGAGCAGGACCGGCATTTTGTAAGAAAAGATCTTGCATGGCAGCTGAAATAGAACTTGGTCGTGCTTGCGCAGACCCTTGGGGTGTTGTACCTGCCACCACTGCCAAGACCAGGGTGCCTTTGAGCATTGCATGCTCAAATTCATCTTCCCAGTCATTTGGCTGCATTGGTTGGCTGACGGATGAGCCAGTATGTTCTGATGAGCTGGTGGGAAATAGGCTGTCATTGAAAAAATGGAATATGTCTTGGGCCCAGGGAGTGCCAGTGAGCAGGTGTTGACAATAGAAGTTGTGGTACTGAAGGTATGGAATGCCAGATTTGTCTCCATTCTTCGCCACCAGTTCTTTGTCACCAGATAATATAAAGACCCCCTATTGTAGAGCTTTGTTAGTCAAGCTCGTAACGAGGGTGAAAGTAACATGCCACAATAGCCACAGCAGCAATCATCCCAGCAGTGGTGTGTCACAACTCCCAGATCTTGCCCTTGGTCTTTGGGCCAGGTGCATGGCTTTGAGAAAGGGACGATTTGCCAAACAGTGCGACCTTGAGGATCTACGGGATGAGGGTAATAAGTATATGCATGTGATCAAAACTTGTTTGAAGATCGGACTTACCTTGACGAGTGTTGCAGATTTGAGGAACATCGTTGGATGCAAATTTCCGGGATCAGGGAATAGTACTGGTGTGAACTTCGTGTATTGGCCGTGTGGGTTAACAAGCAATGCACAGCACTGGGCTTGAGATTCTCGTGGAAAGTTGCGAACAAAGAATTCAGAGGGAAGACCGAAGATGGCTCCAGTGGTTGTCTTAATGTCAGAGACCATCTCAGAACAAATACTACCAACTCCTTTGGAGAACTGGTGCGCTGTAAGAAATCGTTTGAGCACAATATTAGTACACTACCCACATTGCCTCTGAAGTTCTTGTGAGCCATCAACGGCCAGTCTGTGCGAGGGATGAAAGCAAAGAGCTCCATCTTGACACCATCCTCCATAGAATGTGCCAACAACCAACGTTCCTGACCATTGAGGTCGATATGGGGGTTTTCGGATAGGGGAAAGATTTCACTGTTGATCCATAGGCAATGCATCACGGAGTACTTGTGACCGTAAAACTGAACACCATCTGCCTTCATGGTGAGGGTGAGCTCTTTGTCTGTCATGTTGCCACACTTCTTCCTTCCAGTGGGTTTTTGCACTTCCAGTAACTTATTGCACTTGTGAAGAACACGATACTTCCCATGCAGATCCACAAGAAGTCCCTGTGTCTGCGCAAGGATCTGGATGAAATAAGTGTGAATATAACTTTTAGTGTAGATGCAATCCCGAATACCTATTGGAATTCCTCGCGTGTAGCTCCTCTCGTGGCAGATGCAGAGGCTGCTGCAAGCGCTCCCTGGATCTCTCTGAGCTCTTCATCAGATTCTGATTCTGAGGATTCTGAGGATTGACAATCGTCTTCACTGTCGTCAGCATCCAAGAGTTCATTGGTGAAGTCCCCTTGGGACTGTTGAACGTGAAGTGGCATAGCAGGTAAAGAGATATTGAGAAGATAGAAGGCAACTGTAGCTGGACTCCTGGCCGCAGCTTTGCGGGAGGATCGCCCAGCTATTTATATGTGTCGATGGAACAGATACGTACTTGCTATTACGCAGCCTGCAGCTGCAATCAGACGGGCACTTCAGACTGAATTGTAGAGTTAGTGATGCTTACCAGATGGAAGTTGGGACAACAGGGTAGAGTTTCATTGGCATCCGGAAACCTGTAATCGGGAGTTCGCTAGCAGACGATTGAGGACTTACCTATCACAAGCGCATGCAAAGATAGTCCAGACTTGGAGACCCTTCAAGTATGACTCATAAACAGTAGCCAGCGTTGACATCTGTGCTCAGGCTAACTGTTTGTCTGCCAGATGCGCATCAAATCTTACTAAAGTATCTATGATCAAAAAAAACTTGTAGGCTGTGGCTGCTGTGCACATACGTCGTGTAAAATATTAAAGGAGGCTCGGATAATGGTGATCTTGAAATGCGGTGCTGGCACAAGAGGTCGCCAAGTTTGATGTCATGATGGCACGTGTTCTCCACTTTACCTGGAATTTGATACTGAGCTGTGCATATGGATGGAGTAAGTTTTCAGGCTGTGAAAGGTGGAAATAGAGTGGAAATAGACTTACCAGGCAATATTGCATCAACAAGGAGGTCGCAGTCGAACACAAGGTTCAGGAACCATGGCAAATATTAGGGGTACCCAGGTGGTTGCAATGAGCTCGACTCCACCTATAGTGGTAATAAGACATGAGGCATGCTCATGGAAGAGTAAAATGTACATACCTTTTGATTCAACTTCGAAAACGTTGACCATATAGGTAGCGGGAATGTGATCATTCAATAGTAAAAATGATGCCCACAATGGGAAAAACAGGAAAGTAATGAAAAGTAAATGAACGGTTATCTACAGTCTGCATTGCTGGGCACGAATGAACATGTCTCCATCAATAGAATCAAC
>JBBPQN010000934.1:0-11426 GCA_038092575.1 Boletus subluridellus
GTTTCTCCTCTTGTACCACCACCACTGTGAAGACAGAACATGGATCCATTGGAGTTGATGACACTGTTCATCACTACATCATAGAGAACTCTCTGTTGCAGGTTCAAGGTAGGAAGGCCTCCATCCACAAATGCTTGCTGCTCCTATCTGCCATATGCTCTCTGCTCATTGATGAGCTGGTTTTCCTCCTGCTGATGCCAGTTGCCCTGTGATGTAGGCATGGATGGATAGTCTCTTTTCAAGATCTTGCCATGTCTTCTAAGGTCTGGGGCTATGGGATGCAAGCCATAATCATAGACTTGGTCCTCAGGGGGTGGGCACAGGGATATGAAGGATATTGATGAGATAGTGATTTAGATCATCACAGAGATTTTCTTGAATGCCTTCCATAAGTGATCTGGGTCCACAGGAGAGCAATGCACCAGGATGATGACGAACAAACAGCACAATTGATAGCCCATAGTGAAATGAGCAGTCTCATGGAGATACAACAACCATTCTGTGTCATCCTACAAGAGACCATATGCACAACAGGCCTCTCTGAAGGAATCATGTAGATGGCCATTGTCAATACAGTACAAAGATCTTCAAAGGAAGTAGCATCTATTAGAGGAAGTGATCAGTCCTGAGTTATTTACATGTTATAAGAAATCTTACCCTTGACCACAGTAAGCAAAAGATGCAAGTGGAAAGCCTTTACAGTAGTGGTAGGAATAGAATACATGCATTCAATGGCCTTGTATCTTTGATGAACAGTCTATACAGCATGTTGCCTGTTCCAAACAAACCTCTTGGGAAACTCCTGGTAGAGATTGCTATTCATATGTGCCAGCTATTACACTTGACCTGGATAGGGGCGAGCATAGCCTTTCAAGTAAATGTGGGGGATTAAAGGAATTGTGACAAGTGATAAGACTGAGGAAGGGATTTTACAGGGGAGAAGGTGAAGGTTCTAAAGGACAGGAGTTAGGATCCTAACGATGATAAGGGCTAGGAGGGTGAGGACAAAGGTTGAAAGGACAGGGAGCGAAGGAAAGAGGGATCAAAGGATCTGGGAGTCTAAGGATTTGAGGAGAGGGTGGTGATGTGACAGAGATGACCCAAAGGGTGACAAGGTAGGCAAGGAAGGCCAAGAGGACAAGAGGTAGGGAGAGTACTATGAGAAGTACTATCAGGGTCAAGGGTTCCATGGAGGGTAAGGAGGGGGCAAGGGAATGGGGAGGTGAGGAGACAAGGGGACAAGTGTTATGAGAAGTCTCGAATAAACACTGGCAGGGACTTGTCAAGGCTACACCAAACCCAAGAACAAAGAGTAAAGCAGAGGTTAAGAGGGGGAGTAGATGTCTTCCTTAATTCAGCTGCAAGGACATAGGTTGCAGTGAACAAATGGATTAGACTGGGGAGTCCAGTTGACTACAACTACTTTATATATGTTACAGGATTGCACACGGACCATAGGGTCCATGGGAAAGACTACTTGTTATAGATAGATGGGAGAAGCAATTGTGAGAGAAGAAGAGTGACAATGGAAAAGAAGGAATGGAAATTAATAAGGCATGTGTACAATGTGTTTGTCTAGACCATAGGTCATGTGTAGTTTCCCATGGTCACATGTACATCACATGACTTCGAAGTCTGAAAGATGTAAAGTATGTGCGCCAATGCACTAAGTTAAAAACATTTGAAAATATTGTATATCATAACACTACTCCCTCTTTCAGACTCGAATTCCAGGCGATTCCCATGATAGTTAGTTTTGGTAAAGTTTGCATAATGAGTAAAAAGTGAAGAGAAATCTCCAATGGTAAGGCCACGTAATTTCTGAGGAGCTGAGGGATTCTTTTTATGGAAATCAGCAACTGCCTGAGGGGTGGTGTTAATAATGTTGCCCAATTCCCAAGTCCTATCCGACTCATTGTAACCTTTCCAATGTACAAGATATTGAAGCTGGTGGCCTTTGAGACGAGATGCTGCGATATAGTCTATTTCAAATTGCTCTACTCCTTCTTTGTCAACTTCTATTGCATCTGGGCAAGAGACTGGTTGACCCGGAAGGGTTGCCCGATATGGTTTAATGTGGGAGATGTTGACAGTGGGGTGGATACATATAGAGTTCAGCAGTTTGAGTTTAATGGCATTAGGAAGCACCTCAAGGATTTCATATGGCCCAATCCATTTCTGAGTTAACTTCTTTGCCATATAAGAAAGCTTCAAATATTTGGCTGAAAGCCAAACCTGTTGTCCTTTCTCGTAATTTGGAGCATCAGATCTTTTGTTCTCCAACTGCTTCTTCATTCTTTCTTGTGCTTCCTCTAATGCATCTTCTACTTCTTTATGGGATTTTCCCATCTCCATGCTGAATTCCTTTTCCATGCCTTTAGCTTTCCCTTCAAAGCCCATGCAAGGGGCATAGTTATGTGTGATATTGAAGGGGATGGTGCCAGTGGCTGTGGTGAGGGAGTTGTTGTGATGGAATTGAGTGACTTTGAGCCAGTCAACCCATTCAGTTTGTCGCTTTGCTATGTAAGCATGGAGATATTGTTCAAGTTCTCTATTAATACACTCTGTTTGTCCATCAGTCTGAGGGTGGTAGGTGGTGGAGATTTTCTGGGAGATAGAGAGGAGATTACATAATTTGGAAGTAAAGTCCGAAACAAATTGGGAACCTCAATCAGAAACGATCATAGAAGGGAGTCCGTGGATACACCAAATATTGTCTCTGTAGATAATGGCTAAGTCTTTTGAAGAAACAGTATTGTAAGTTGGAATAAAAACAACTTATTTTGAAAATTGATCAATGGCGACACAGGTGGCTGTATAACTGTGGGAAGCAGGTAAACCCATAATGAAGCCAACAGATAAATCTTCCCATGGTTGTTTAGAAGTGGGTAAAGGAAGGAGTTTTCCTGCCGGTGCCTTTGATTTTCCCTTTGTTTGGGCGCACACTTGGCAGCTATCTACATAATTTTTAATGTCTTTTATGACACCAGGCCATGAGAAGTGACAAGTAAGAAGATGAGAAGTATGAGCTTGTCTGGAGTGTCCACCAATAGGGGAGTCATGACAAATAGTGAGAAGTTCTGTACATAAAGGTTCAGGAACAAAGACTTTGTTTTTGTTGTTTGTGAAAATATTGTTATCATAATCGTAAGTGTATTCATTAAAGGATTCCTCTCGTATTTTTTCTGATTCTTTTATGATTTTTTCATAAAAAGATGAAGAAAGTTCGATATTGTTAATGAAAAGGGAAGGAGGAAGAATGGTAATATTCTGGTTGTGATCCTGTACTGCATCACCATGGTCTGGTCAGCAAGATAAGGCATCTGCATGACCGTTTGATGTACCAGGTTTATA
The DNA here is from genome assembly GCA_038092575.1 of Boletus subluridellus. NCBI lineage: Eukaryota > Fungi > Basidiomycota > Agaricomycetes > Boletales > Boletaceae > Boletus > Boletus subluridellus. Next base: position 3,355 of record JBBPQN010000934.1, read on the forward strand.
AATAATGATGTAATTGAACTCTTGAAGAAGTGTGTGCCATTGGGCTTGGCAACCAGATAAGGTTTGGGTTTTTTTCCAATATTCAAGATTCTTGTGATCTGTCCAGATCTCAAAACCTTCCCTACCAATTAGGTAGTGTTGCCATTCTTCTAATGCCCGGATGACTGCCAGGAGTTCTTTGTCATAGATAGGATAATTGCACTCAGCACTGTTGAAGGAATGTGAAATGAAAGCACAGGGTCTCCAAAGACTGTCATCACACTTAACCAAGAGCACTGCCCCTGTGGCAATATCCAAGGCACCCATTTCAAGATGCATTTCTTTGTCTCAATCTGGGTAGGCCAACAGGGGTGACTCCTTAAATTTGGCTTTCAAGGAGTTGAATGCCACTTGGTGCTTTGGTTCCCATTTGAATAGAATGTCTTTTTTGATAAAATTGTTCAATGGGTATGCGATATCCACAAAGCCTTCAATAAATCGTTGATAATAGTTACAAGTCCAAGAAAGCCTTGCAGTTGTTTGAGGCATGTGGGAACTGGCCAATCCAATACCCCTGACACCTTCTTTTCCTGCATTTCTACTCCCTCTTTAGATACTATCATACCAAGAAAGTCCACTTTGTCCTTTGAGAAGCTACATTTTTCTGGTTTTACATAGAGGTCGTTTTGGCAAAAACGGGAAAGCACCTCCTTTACTATTTCTTCGTGCTCTTCCTTCGTCTTGCCTTTGGTAAATATCATACAGTCATCAATGTAAATAACAAGTATGGCATACATATCATTAAATATATCATTTATCATTTGCTGGAAAGTTGGGGGTGAGTTAGTCATCCTGAAATACATAACAGTTGGTTCATATGCACCTATGGGAGTAATGAAAGCTCCCTTCCACTTGTCACCTTCCTTAATTCAAACATTGTTGTAACCCCATCAGAGATTAAGGGCCATAAACATGTCTGTGCCCCTAAGGTGGTCAATCAACATCGAAATAAGAGGTAGAGGATAGGCATTTTTTATAGTGCCTTCATTTAAATAGCAATAGTCCATAATGAGTCTCTTTTTTCCGTCTTTTTTAGGTATAAAGAATACTGGTGCTGTTTGAGGGGACTTTGGAGGGCGAATGTAACCCTTCTTGAGTTCTTTTCTGATGAATGTGCATACTTCGTCCATTTCTGCATCTGATAAGGGGATTACTCTACCCTTTTTGGGAGCAAAGTTTGATTTCAGATCTATTGCGTGATCCCAGGATTTTCACTCTGGCATTCTTTCAGATTTGTTCTTGGAAAATACGTCAAGGAAGTCATGGTATGTTTTGGGCACTTTCTCCTGAGTCCTTCTTCTATGCTACAGTTATAAATAAGTTTGATAGGTTCATTAAAAGGTCCATCACCCATAATACAATAGTAGGATGTGCATTGAGGAAAAGAAATAGTTTTGGAAACCCAATCTATAGTGGGGTTATGCTGAGCCAGCCAATCATAACCAACAATGAGGTGGTGGGTTCCTAGTTTAGAAATATAGGCTTCCAGGACCTCATAGTGGCCAGCAATCCCAATAATTAAAGTGACAGTGTGGATTACTTGGCCTATTGCCCCATTAGAGCCATCAACATTTTTCACCAAAATAGGGTTAGCAATTTTATATGTAGGAATACCGTGAGAGAGAACATAATCCTTGTTGATAAACATGTGAGATGCACCTGAATCTAGAAGAGACTTAAACGATCGGGATTGCCAACTTCCATCTTCATAATTCAGTACACGGGTCTCAAGTGACATTTCGCCACTGAATGACAACGTGCTTGCACAAATAAAAAGAGATGAAGGGGAATTGAGGGATTTATAATTAGGGGAATTTCTTACTTGGCAAACAAGGGAATTAAGCACACTTTGTTTTAATTCTGGTGCCACGCTTGATTGAGTTGCCCTTTCAGAATGAGGAAATATATTGCCAAGGAGATCGTCCATAGTACATACAGGAAAATCAGACTTATCACAGTCAACAAGATTGGTAGATATTTTACAGGAGGAGAGAGAAGCAGAAGGAGAAACATAATTGTCCAGTCCATGAACACCCTTGTCATTCATGGACTTATTTAATTTAAAGAGGAGGCCACCTTTTGCCTGGCTTCTACTTCAAACTTGTCTCTGTAGAAGGCTTCAGCTTCTGCTGAATAAAAGGATGGTGTTGCCACTTGTTGGGCAACAATGGGGGGAGCAGACGGAATGGGAGCAGAGGTTGGAGGGGATGGGATGGGACAACCATACTGGTGCTGGGCATGCTGCATGGGTGGCTGGTAAGGTGCAGCAGGCACAAAGGCACCTGTCTCATACTCCAAAAGGTACTGTTGCCGTTTTCGCAGTGAACGCAGGGGGTGCTTGTTGGGGTTCAAGTCACAATTTGGCCATATATGGCCAACCTTGTTGCATCCATAACAGGTATGGGTATTGGGCCACGATAGGAGAGCCTGTTGGACATCTATCTCCATGGAAGCACCTCTACCTGGCTGTGTACCAGTGGGAGTGAAACAGGAATGGTTACCCAGAGGGAGTTGTAGTGGAGGCAGGTAATACTGCTGGCCATAAGGCCATGGGGGACAAGGAGCAAAATGGGGCTGGTATAAAGAAGGTGAAGGGTGTGATGGAGGGCCACATTCTATTGTGATCTGTTTGAAGTTTCTACCAATTGCTTGGTAGTTACTGCAGAGCTCTAGGTAGTCATTGACTTCCTTGCCTGTCATCTTCGCTTGGTAGTAGATGTGGTAGTTGATGGCTTTCTTGAGCAGTTCCAGAGCAAAGTCCACTCCAATGTCTGCTTCTTTGACCAGGACGATGAACTCCTGGATGAACAAATCTATGGGCCCAGACCCTTGCCTTAAGGCTTGTAGCTTTTTGAGGCTTTCATAAGCTAATACCTTGATTTGGAAGCACTCTTTTATCTCAATTTGGAGATCAGCCCACTTTGGCCAAGCAACAATTCCTTTTGGTGATGTGATTGTGGATCCTGCTGCTATTGGGATCTCTTCTTCTTCATTTTCAAGATATTGCTCTAAGGTGATTTGGGCAAACCCCTCAGCCTTCTTCTTGAATCGAGACAGGACTGCAACCGTGCGGATGTGGTTGTCCTTCCAATCCTGTGCATCGACCCAGAGTCAAAGCTTAATCCACCATGCACGAAACTTTGAGTGATCACCATCCCAGTTTCCAGGGTCAACAATCTTCTTTGAGATATTTGAGTGCTCCTTGCTCAAGGTGAGTGTGTCAAGGTGGTTGATGAGATTGTCAATATCAATGGACATCATTGTTTAGTGAGAGGAAGGGGGACAATGGTGTTGTAGGAGAAACTCGGCTGCTGTGTAGGAGTTTAGGTGTCGATTTTATTGGAGCTGAATATAGCAAATGAGTTCTCGCTGCTTTTGGGAAGTGGAGTTGAAGTATGAAAGGTAACTTGTCAGAGGGGGAAATCTGTGAGGGCTGATATGGAAGGAGCAGGGCGTGATTGCTGTGACCCTGTTTGTCCTAGTACAAGCCAGCTTGAATCCTTACTGTGGGGTATCTTACAACCAAGCTTGAGGGATGTGGCAAGTGGAAGATCTGAAAAAATAAACTTTCGACTGGAGGTAATACCTTCTTCTCCGTAAAGTCTTGTAATGGGTTCTCTGGGGTCTGCAAAGCCCAGGAACAAAGCTACACATAAACTGATGTAAAGATTATAAACTGATGCTCTACCTCCTCAATTCCTTGAGGGACTAACATGGCAATATAAGCTCGGCCACAGGCTGCACAATGGCGGTGGTTCCCATGTCACTCTACGCAAACTAGGCATGACCCTAGCACTGGTATCACCTCAAGGGAGGGACTGAGAAGGTTTATCTAACACGACAAAAGCTTGGGGTACTGCCCCATGTTCTAAAGTGGTGAACGTAAAGAAAATGAAAACTGGAAAACACCAGTGGGTACTCCTTAGTCCAAGAGCCTGGGCAGTGTATGAAGTCTAATCCAAGTATTATGAAAAGTCTTGAATAAACACTGGCAGGGACTCGTTGAGGCTACACCAAATCCAAGAACAAAGAGTAAAGCAGAGGTTAAGAGGAGAAGTAGATGTCTTCCTTAATTCAGCCACAAGGATGTAGGTCGCAGCAAACAAATGGATTAGATTGGGGAGTCCAGTTGACTACAACTACTTTATATATGTTACAGGATTGTGCACAGACCATAGGGTCCATGGGAAAGACTACTTGTTATAGATACATAGATGGGAGAAGTGATTGTGAAAGAAGAAGAGTGACAATGGAAAAGAAGGAATGGAAATTAATAAGGCATGTGTACAACGTGTTTGTCTAGACCATAGGTCATATGTAGTTTCCCATGGTCACATGTACATCACATGACTTCGAAGTCTGAAAGATGTAAAGTATGTGTGCCAATGTGCTAAGTTAAAAAAGTTTGAAAATATTGTATATCATAACAACAAGGAGACAAAGAGACAAGGAGACAAGGAGATTGTTGCGCGAGTACTCAAGCGAACACTGGCAGGACTCTGCTGAGGCTACACCAAACCCAAAGGTACATAAGAGAGAAGAGGAGATGAATGAGTGGTCCATGGGAAAGACTACTGATTATAGATAGATGAAAGAAGCATTCATGAGGGAAGAAGAATGATGATCAGAAAGAAGGAATGGAAATTAATAAGGCATGTGTGCAATGTGTTTGTCTAGACCATAGGTTATGTGTAGTTTCCCACAGTCACATGCACATCACATGACTTCGAAATCTGAAGGATGTAAAGTATGCACTTTGTAGTGTTAAGTTAAAAAGTTTGAAAATATTGTATATCATAACAGAGATGAGGAGATAAGGGGATAAGGGGATGAGGGGATGAGGAGGCAAGAGAACCAGGGAGAGTATAGACAGAGGTTCTTAGAAGGAGTCTCCCGTGAGGCCAGGAATTCAAGGAACAAATGGGTATATTACTAAGACAAAGGTACAGAGGGTAAAGTGGGAGTGCTGTGAGCAAGGATAATGGTCAAAATGTGAAAGGAAGACTAGAATGGGGAATAACTATGGTGCAGTGAGGTTTAAGTAGGGTCCTCAAGATGAGGGCAGGCAAGAGGTACCACTAGGGCAAAGGGGAAACACAGTACAATAGGGCAGAGGGATTGCCATAAGGGCAAAGGGGAATAGTAAAGGCTACAGTATGACTGGACAGTCATAGACAGGGGTGAAGGAGGTACAGTGGACAAGGACATATGAACATACCAAGTATTTGAAGGGAAGTGATCACGGATCACAAGTTAATCAAAGAAGAAGAGAAGGGTAATGAGGAATGGATAAAGGGGGGCCTAGTGAGGTCAACTAGCCAACAGTAGTGACAAGTGTGAAGGTCAAAAGTATAGCCAAGATGAGTAGAGACTCAGTGAGGCAAAGCAAAGGAAAAAGCAAAGAAAAACAAGACAAGTGAAGACTTGATGAGGCAAAGCAAATAAAAAAGGAAAGAAAAACAAAGAACATAATGAATCATAACACCAGCAGCAATGAGATCAGGGTCCTGGTTTGCCTTGTACCACCCAAGCAGCTAAGTATCCTTGGCATTATTGATAACCTCTTGCGAGTGGGCTTTAATACAAAAGGCAATATTTTGGCAACCTGGCAAATGAACAGGAAGATGATGGCTGGCTGGCCATTCCATGTGCATGGGGAACTCAAAGATGTTGTGGCAGGCTTGGGTGGAGGAGATGTATCTAGCATCAAGGTAATAGCAAATCTCATCATGACCTTCTATTTGAATGGTGGCGCAATCTAGACTCTTGTCAATATACTTGTGAATATATTTGATAGCCTTGCTTCCTGGGATGAGGTATCACATGTTTGTTGTTAAAGACATCCTCCCTTTTTTGAATAGTCCTGCCATTGTCAGGGTGAGCATAGTCAGGATAGCCATCCTCAATGATGGTGTGTGTTACAACATGATCTTTACATAGACACTTTTCAAACTTTTCACTACAGACACTTCATTGAACATTACTTTTACTACCTTTAACTTAGTGCTGTGATTGCACCTACCTTAGAACCTTTACTTTTGAAGTCACATGACAATGTGCACATGATCCTGGGAAACTACATGTGACCAGAGGCCTAGACAAACATCTGCATGCATGCCTTCTTAATTTCCGTCTTTATTATTCTTTTATTTAATCTCTGTTCTCTTTCCTTCCACTCTATTAAAGTCAAACACTGCAGTCCTCAAACTTTATCTCTTCCCATCTTCTCTTCTTATTTTAATTACTGTTACCCCTTTTACCAGATCTCCACAAGATCTCATCCTAATTACAATCTCTTCATTTATCTATAGATGCATCTTCTCACTTCCACCCCTATCCCATGATGCACTTCTCTTCTTTCATATACAGTGGCTCAAAAAAGTGTCCCAATATTTGGCTATTTTGCAAAGAGTTGACATTTGCAAGAGATCCAAGAGGCATTAGCTCTAGCCCTTGCAAGGTCATCAATAGCCCTAACCCTTGCCCTGAATCTGAGCTCTTGGTCATGTGATTTGGTTGCTATGGCACTGAGATATAACCATATTAAAATGACATGTCATTGGGACACTTATTTGACCCTGATGTTATTGGTTATTATTTCATAAATAATATAATGTTCTGATGGATGCTAAGCTTCAACCCTGTCTGATTATATAACTTACATAATTCTGAGTGATATAAAGGGCAGGGATACCACCCAGCTAACCCTACTTCACCACAAAACCCATTTCTGCCTCTGCTAGAGCCAATATCCTTTCTCTCTCTGAATCTGGCCTTTCTGCTAGGAAAATATCCTCCCAAATTGGTCTGGGGAAGTCTACTGTGGCCAGGGTTATCAAAGAGATCCATCCAGGCAAGGAAAACATCAAATTAGGATGTCCTTCCAAGCTTTCTCCTACTGATAAAAGGAGAATTGTCTCTAGTATTACCTCTGGCAAGGTTGAAAATGCTGTCCAGGCAACCCATCTCATCAATTCTACCCTCTCCTCTCCTATCTCTTCCCAAACTGTTAGAAATGTGCTCCAGTCTGCATCTCTAAAGGCTATAATCAAGAAAAAGAAACCACTCTTGTCTGTTAGGCATAGGCAACATAGGCTAGCCTTTGCACTCAAGCACCAACACTGGACTGTGGAGGACTGGACCAGGGTCATATGGTCAGATGAGACCAAGATCAACAGGATTGGATCAGATGGAAGGAAGTATGTATGGAAAGTGGTAGGAAAGCCTTTGCAAGACAAGAAAGTACAGGGGATAGTAAAGTTTGGAGGAGGTTCCTTGATGATTTCAGAAAGTCTGAAGATTGGGCAATATGGGGGCGTGTCTGGGGGAAAGTCTGGCCAAAAGTTTGGAGGTGTGCATGTGACACACCACTAGAGTCTGGGGGCATCTCCATTGTGGCAACTCCAGCACAGAGTCAGGGTTTGAACACTGTTCAAGCATGCGATGGCTGGCATGTTGATCAATGGTGAATATAGGTGGCGGGAGGGCTATGTGCATGTTGGAGACAAGACAGGATCAAGGTGGTATGGCAATGAGCAGGAATGAGGCCTTGAGGGCATGGCGGGCAGGCAGGGCAGGCTCATGAGATGGACGAGCGAAAGTAGACAGGGATTGAAATTGAAGTCCTGACACTGTGCCAAGAGCCATCATGTGCTTGAACAATATTCAAACCCTGACATTTGTGCCAGAGTTGCTGCAATGGAGATGCCCCCAGACTCTAGTGGCGTGTCACATGCACGCCCCTGAACTTTTGGCCAGACTTTCCCCCAGACACACCCCCAGACTGGCCATTTTCCAGACGCCCTCGATGGTTTGGAGATGCATGGGTTGGAATGGAGTGGGCATTGTTGCAGAGGTGGAAGGGAGGATGAATGCTGAGCAGTATGTCTCCATTTTGGAGGATAATCTGCTTCCTACCATGGAACATTCTGGAAATCCTGAGAAAGGCATTATCTTTCAATAAGATAATGACCCCAAGCACACCTCTAAAAGAGCCAAGGAGTGGCTGGAATCTCAAGGGATCAAGGTCCTTG
>JBBPQN010000935.1:0-11386 GCA_038092575.1 Boletus subluridellus
ATCATGTGCTCTGTAATCAGGCTGTCGCCTAGCAACTGTGGCTGAGTCAGAATGAGTCATTCTGAGTCACATGCTTTGCAATGCTGTGCAGGGCATGGCTCAGGGGTAATTTCTCTCACTGGCACTTAGCTGTACATGTAGTATACAGTTTTATGTAGTTATGTACTAATAGTGGTAGTAGTAGAGTTGTGGTTGAATAAAACTATTTATATCTCCATATTCTTCTGGTAAAATATTCCAATAAAAATAGGGGAAGGTAGGTCATACTAAGGGTTATCTGGCCCTATAGTATCCAAGGATTCTAACTGCTTCAAGTGGTAGAAATATCCATTCTCGGGTGGTAGCTTTTCTGACTATGCATGAAGCCAGTTTCATGCAGGTCACTGGGTCTCAGGCTATTCCTTCTGGGTCTACATAGAATTTCATACCAGTACTATGATTATGTCCAAGCATGCTTGATTGAAATATATTGCTCTCCATTGTCCACATAACCCATGATGAAATTAAGGAATGGTGAGAGGAGTGGTCAGATGTTGCACACAAGGAAGAACTCACAGTACCTACCTGGTAGACCCCACTGAAAGTAGGTGAATTCTTGATGGTTTCATTAATTGGATGACAGTGAGATCAATCCTGTAAGGTCTGAACATGTAACTGTGCATATAACTCCTATCAACAAGACAAAATTGATCTTTGATGGCAGGGTGCTGCTACCTGCATGGTGGTGAAAATGTGAAAACAAGTGGTCAGACACCACATGCAAGGGAGAGCTTACAGCACCTACCTGATAGACCCCACTGAAAGTAGGTGAATTATTGATGGTTTCATTAATTGGGTGACAGTAAGATCAATTCTACATATAAGGTCTGAACATGTGACTGTGCATATAACTCCTATCAACAAGACAAAATTGATCTTTGATGGCAGGGTGCTGCTACCTGCATGGTGGTGCAAACATGAGAAAAAGTGGTCAGATGTTACACACAAGAGAGAACTCACAGTACCTATCTGGTAGACCCCAATGAAAATAGGTGAATTCTTGATGGTTTTGTCAATTGGGTGACAGTGAGATCAATCCTGTAAGGTCTGAACATGTGACCATGTGTATAACTTCTATCAACAAGATGAAATTGATTCTTGATGACAGAATGCTGCTATCTGCATGGTGTTGAAAATATGGGAATGAGTGGTCAGACATTGCTTGTGAGAAAGCACTTACAGTACCTACCTGGTAGGCTCCACTGGAATTAAGTGAATTTTTGATGGTTTTGGCAATTGGATGACAGTGAGATTGATCCTATAAGGTCTGAATATATAATGACCCTTGTCACTTGTGTTGACAGGATGAAGCTGATCTTTGATGACAGGATAATGTAAGTTGACTAGACATTGGAGAAAAGGCATGACTTATCTATAACATCAGCATTCTGATGACAGTACTGGCTAAAACTAGGCTGCTATAAGGTCAGCTAATATGGTCCCAGTCAGATCCATTAGAGCAGGAGGTGAGTTAGTCATTTCAAAATACATAACAGTTGGTTCATATGCACCTATGGGAGTAATGAAAGCTCCCTTCCACTCGTCACCTTCCTTAATTCATACATTGTTATAGCCCCATTGGAGATTGAGGGCTGTAAACATGTCTGCGCCCTTAAGGCAGTCAATCAACATCAAAATAAGAGGTAGAGGATAGGCATTTTTTATAGTGCCTTCATTTAGATAATGATAGTCCATAACAAGTCTCTTTTTTCCATCTTTTTTAGATATAAAGAAAACTGGTGCTGTTTGAGAAGACTTTGAAGGGTGGATGTAGCCCTTCTTGAGTTCTTTTCCGATGAATGTGTGTACTTCGTCCATTTCTGCATCCGATATGGGGGTTACTCTACCCTTTTTGGGAGCAAAGTCTGGTTTCAGATCTATCGTGTGATTCCAGGGTTTTCATTCCGGCATTCTTTCAGATTCATTCTCGGAAAATATGTCAAGGAAGTCATGGTAAGTTTCGGGCACCTTTTCCTTGAGTCCTTCTTCTATGCTACAGTTATAAATAAGTTTGATGGGTTCGTTGAAAGGTCTGTTGCCCATAATACAACAGTAGGGCGTGCATCGAGGGAAAGAAATATTTTTAGAAATCCAATCTATAGTGGAATTATGCTGAGCCAGCCAATCGTAACTGACAATGAGGTGGTGGGTTCCTAGTTTAGAAACATAGGCTTCCAGGACCTCATAATGGCCGGCTATCCCAATAATTAATGTGACAGTGTGGGTTACTTGGCCTATTGCTCTGTTAGAGCCATCAGCATTTTGCACCAAAATAGGATTAGCAATTGTATAAGTAGGGATGCCATGAGAGAGAACATAGTCTTTGTCTATAAAAGTGTGAGAAGCACCTGAATCTAGAAGGGACTTAAACGATCGAGATCGCCAACTTCCATTTTCGTAATTCAGTACACATGTCTCAAGTGATATTTTGCCACCGAATGACAATGTGCTTGCATAGATGAAAAGAGATGAGGGGGAATTGAGGGATTTATAATTAGAAGAATTTCTTACTTGGCGAACAAAGGAATTAAGCATGCTTTGTTTTAATTCTGGTGCCACGCTTGATTGAGGCACCCTTTCAGAATAAGGAAATATATTGTCAAGAAGATCGTTCATGGTACATACAGGGAAATCAGACTCATCGCAGTCAACAAGATCGGTAGAAATATTACAAGAGGAAAGAGAAACAAGAGGAGAAACATAATTGTCCAGTCCATGAACACCCTCTTTGTTCACAGACTTATTTGATTTAAAGAGGAGGCCACCTTCTGCCTGGCTTCTACTTTGAACTTGTCTCTGTAGAAGGCTTTGGCTTCTGCCAAATAAAAGAATGGTGTTGCCGCTTGTTGAGCGGTAACTGGGGGAGGGGACAGGAGGGGAGCAGTTGTTGGAGGAGGAGGGAGGGGATGACCATATTGGTGCTGGGCATGCTGCATGGGCAGATAGTAAGGTGCAGCAGGCACATAGGCACCTGTCTCATAATCCCAAAGATACTGTTGCCATACCTGTGGTGGATGTGGGGGGCGCTTGTTGGGGTTCAAGTCGCAATTAGGCCAAATATGGCCAACCTTGTTGCATCTGTAACAAGTACAGGTATTGGGCCGAGATGGAAGAGCCTGTTGGGCATCTATCTCCATCAGGGCTCCTCTATCCAGCTGTGTACTGGTGGGAGTGAAATGGGAATGGTTACCTGAAGGAGGACGTGGTGGGGGTGGATAAAATTGTTGGCCATAGAGCTGTGGAGAACCATGAAGTGGGGGATGATATTGGTAAGAGGAAGAGGGGGCACATGAGGGTGGTCCTCTTTCGACCATGATCTGTTCAAAATGTCTACTGATTGCTCGGTAGTTAACTGTGAGCTCTGAAAAGTCATTGACTTCCTTGCCTGTCATCTTTGCTTGGTAATAGATGTGGTAGTCAACTGCCTTTTTGAGGAGATCAATAGAGTGACCTTCCTCAGTCTGAGCTTCTCTTGCCAGGACAACGAACTCCTGGAGGAACAAATCTATGGGTCTGGACCCCTGCCGCAAGGCTTGTAACTTCCTTAGGCTTTTATGTGCTAAGACCTCGATCTGGAAATAGTCCTTGATCTCAATTTGGAGGTCTGCCCACTTTGGCCAAGCCACAAGTCCTTTGGGAGCGGTTACCATGCTACCTGCCACTACAGGTATTTCTTCTTCTTCATCTAGCAAATATTTATTTTTCGAAGGTAATTTGAGCAAACCCTTCTGCCTTTTCTTCGAATCAAGAGAGGACTGCAACCGTGCGAACTTGGTTGTCTCTCCAGTCCTGTGCCTTGACCCAAAGGCGGAGTTTGATCCATCATGCTCTAAACTTGGATCAATTGCTGTTCTAGTTTCCTGGGTCAACAATTTTCTTTGTAATGCTAGATTTTTCTTTGTTTAGAACCAGGGCATCAAGCCAGTTCACAAGATCATCAATATCAACTTGGTTTGACATTCTTTAGTGGGAGAAGGAGGGACGGCGATGTTGGAGGAAGAAAGAATCAGAGAAGTAGTTGTTATTGCATCAATTACGTTGGAGTTGTACATATTGCCACAGAGCGTGTTGTGCTTCCGAAGTTCTTTCAAAGTAAGGGATGGATGGATTCTTTGGTGAAGGAGAGGGAGCAGGAAGGTTTTGAACTGGTTGGGGTTGTTGCACTATTCAATTCGTGTGAATGCGAGCCAGCTTAATCCTTACTGCAAGGTATCTTGCAACCAAGCTTGAGGGATGCAGCAAATGGTAGATCTAAAAAAATACTTCTTCAACTGGAGGTAATATCTTCTTCTCCGTAAAGTTTTGTAATGAGTTCTCTGGGGTCTGCAAAGCCCAGGAACAAAACTACACATATACTAGGTAAAAACAAAAACTGATGCTCTACCTCCCCAATCACTTGAGGGACTAATGAAACGATATAAGCTTGGCCACAGGCTGCATGATGGCAGTGGTTTCTGTGTCGCTCTATGCAAACAAGGCATGACCCTTGCACTGGTATCACCTCAAAGGAGGGACTGAGAAGGTTCTACTATCACAACAAAAGCTTGGGGTACTGCCCCACGTTCTAAAGTGGCGAACATATGTAAAAGAAGATGAAAATTGGAAAACTCCAAGGGGTACTCCTTAGCCCAAGAGCCCGGGCAGTGTATATAGTCTAATCCAAGTGTTGCGAGATGATCTCGAGCAAACACTTGCCAAACTATGTCAAGGCTACACCAATCCTCAGAGTGAAGAAAAGAGGAGAAGTATGAGTAGAGACAAGGTGGTCTTCCTTAATCAACTCACAAGGACGTAGGTCACAAGTGACAAATGGATTAGACTGGGGAGTCCAGTTGACTACAGCTAGCTTATATATGTTACAGGAGTGCACATGGACCATAGGGTCCATGGGAACGATTGCTATGTATAGATAGATGAAAGAAGAGTTCGTGAGAGAAGAAGAATGATGATGAAAAGAAAGAAGCGGAGATTAATAAGGCGTGTGTGCATCATGTTTGTCTAGACCATAGGTCATGTATAGTTTCCCACGGTCATGTGCACATCACGTGACTTTGAAGTCTGAAGGATGTAAAGTAAGTGCACTGTAGCACTAAGTTAAAAAAGTTTGAAAATAATGTATATCATAACAGACATCAGTGCAAAGCGAGCCTGAATAATCCACATTACATCTATGTTAGTGGGCTATGTGTTAAACAGCTGGGATCTCACAGCTGGAGTCCACTGTCAGAAACTAAATTGCAAGTATTGTAAAGTGCGACATACCTGGAGTCCACTGTCAGAAACTGGAGGAAAGCGAAGACAGTGGACTCTGACTACTGTAGGAGCGAACAACAAACAAACAAAAACAACAACAATGCGCCACAATGTGCCACAATGTTCTAAGTACAAAAATCGAGTGCACAATCAATGATTCCAACACTATGTTCTTCTACAATACTATATATACCTCACCTGTGTTGCAACATACGCAACTGATGGTTTTGTGACAGCATGCATACTGTGAATTTGCACATTACCAGATCATGTTGCCTTGGGTTCTTGGTCAACAGAGCTGGGAGATGTGAAAATGTGTTTGAAAGCCTAGTAAAATAAGTGACATTGCACAAGAACAAATACTAGGACTCACTGAGATGAGAAGGCTGCTCCAAAGTAATCCATTCCATGGGTCCTCTGCATCATAGGTGTAGTCAGCATACAAAAACACCAGCCACTGGTCCCCGGCAACCTGAATCTGACTGTTCATCAGCTTGTTTTTTGTACTAAATGTTTTGTTGTAAGTGGATGAGCATCCAAACAGTTCTTTTGAAGACCTACTTGTTATTATTCCAATCAAGACCAGCAGGGCAAAGCAGTGCACCTGTCCATTCGTGATTGAATCCTTAGCCAGACTTCATGTTGTGTGGTATATAAGGACTGAGTGATTGCCCTCTAGGGGTGATCCAGTCAATTATGACACTTTGTCATCAGCCCTGGCGCAGTTAGAGCCTTTCTGAATCTAAGACAACACCAGATGCGCATTACTATGGGTGACTGGAAGAAAACCAACTTACCATATCTGCAATTTGTATAATGCCTTCTTCAGAAGACTCCATGAGACACTTTTCAAGTCCAGGAACCATCCGCAGCAACTCTCTAAACACGCTGTATTCCTTGCGCTCACTAGAGGAAAGATCAGACAACGTGTAGTATGCCATCTGCAACTTACACAGCAGTCATTTCTTCTTGATCTTCACTCTCTCCAATGGTCATGAGGCCATTGAGCACGAGAGTTTGCACATTGCAGAATGTGTGTACTGCCCAACCAAAGTGATGGCCATGGTGTACTAAGGGATCCTGCACTGTGCTATAAAAAGTTAATGAACCATTCATTGCAGGGACAAACATTGACTCATGGTTTCCTGTGTGGTGCCACCTGCAGGGCACTTGAAGTGCCATGTTTCTGAGATCCAGCTGCCCCAGACACAGTTTCATTGTTGCCATGATCACGAACAGCTGGCATGTCATGTAAGAGGGAGGTGGTGAGCTTCACAGAATGACTTGGATACTTGAGGAACTCAGTGTTGGGATTCTCTTTATACTCCAGCTGGGCAGCCCTTTGACCAAGCTGTTTCTTTAGGCGACAGCACAACGCTCACCAACTTTGAAGTGACTACAAAACTGGCAAGTGTCGACGGTGCTGGTGTGAGTTACCCACTGAGGTAACTTACTGTATGTGTTTCACCTACATGGGGTTCAGGGTGAGATTGCCTAAAGTAACAGTTGCTGCGACCCGAGAAAACACATGACCAGTAGGCTGAAGAGAGTAAACAAGTTTGAAAAAAAAAATCAAAAAATCTTGAATATTCAAGAAGATGGGTGCTCGGATCTACAGGAATCAAGCTTTTGAGTAGATCCAATATTATAGTTGCATTCGAGAAATGAAGAGGACAAGTTTGATCATTTGTACGCAAATTCAAGTTGTCAAAGGTTATCATGTACTTATTTAACGTTCATCCATGTTTGTGCGACTGCCAACTGCTGTGAATCTAGGTAGTCATTCACATGCAACCCACTGACTGCTGTGACCGGAAAGTGGGTGCACTAGGTAGTCATTAACATGTGTTGCTTGAGAACTTAGGTCACGGCAAAGAAGGATACAAACCCTTGTGGAAAAGGTGATCAATATTGTTTGAAAATTTGATGGGGGATGGACCTGGGATGTAACAAACATTGAACCAGAACTGAGGTGGGCAATGCCCAGAAATCCCAATCGGCCAAAATGGGTTCTTGATGGGTTTTGGTGTGACATGAGGTTGGTTTGGTGGCTGGAATATGAACACAAACACCCATGTCTCTGTGGGAGGGTGAGCATGCCACTTTCTTGCTGGTCTGAAACACTCGAGGGCCCAAGTGTGCCTGCTTGAGGGCATGGAGAACATCGGAGTGAGCTGGATGAGCAGAGCTGGGCAGAGTGGGCATGCTGCTTGATTCTTCGTCCTCCCTCATCTCCAGCCTTCTCTTCTATCTTTCTAGCCTCTCCTCGTATCACTGTTGCAGTACCTACCATACACAAGTGATGTGTGCTTGCTGTGCTGGAATGGTCATGTTCACTTGCCGCCAACGCTTGGTGGTTCTTGCTGACTCGGATGCTGGTGAGTACTAGTTTTGATTGTTATAGTTTACATTCACTTGCGAGTAGTCAGAATCGAATACCTGCTTCTCAAAGAAGCTGGTCTTGCCTTGCAGCAAAATCATGTCCATAAGATCAAATGGGTTGGTCACATTATACACCTTCTCATTCCCCAATGAAACCAGTAGACGATTAGTGACGAATTCAATGTATTGGCACGTGAGCTTGGCACTCACTCCGATCAAAGCAATAGGCAATGTATCTAAGAACAAAGCTCAGTATCCACTGTACCAAAAATGTCAGGTAACTTACTGGTTGGGAATTCCTATTCAATCTTGACGGCCACTGTAATGTATTAATGGTCCGCTGGGCAACATCTGGATGGGGACACTGCTTGAAATAGCTGAAGAACAAGCACGTGAAATCGGTATGCATTCCCTCAGCACGGCTAATGAGCTTGTTGGAGAAGGTGAGACCAGGCATCAAACCACACTTCTTCAATGAGGATCTTGCCCATGGGTGAACCTTCAAGTTGTATTGCAGTCAAAGGAGTCTTAAGGTGGGAAGGTGGTCGTCGGATCTTGTGATGACAACGACAATGAGATGAGCTGCTCTGTTGACGAGAAAGGGTGGTGCCAGCGTTGGGTGACAGCGTGGGATGGGCAGTGAGCCCCAACATGCACAGGGGTCGATTGGTCGACCAATCCCAATCAATCAGGACTGATCGACCTACAATCCAAACTCTGCTCAGCCATGACTGAAGTGACCCTTTGGTGTCAGGTGACGTATGTAGCAGTCAGTACAAGGGGGGCATCACTAAGATTGAAAAGTCATTGTGTGGAAGGGACTCAAGGGTAATGGACACTGAGTAAGGGATGATGTATTACTGTTGGAAATGAATCGTAACTAAGCCAGTAACTAAATGTTTGTTTGATGTGAGAGACAAACAAAGACGAGACAAAATGATGGACAAGAACCACCTGAACCACATATACCCACTGGTCATGAGCACAGAAGGTGGGTGATGGCAAGAGCAAGAGGAGCGACAGCACAAAGGGCATGACTGTATGCTTTGTGCAGTCACTGAGAGAGATGGTGGGGCATGGTGACAGCTAGGAGCAAGAGCTGGGGTAAGGAGGAAGATGAGGACAAGGACAAGGACAAGAGTGACATCAGTGCATAAAAAAGGAAGTTGAGATGATGGACAAGCAAACATGCGAGTGCGTGCATGCATGTACGACACACAATGCATGGGAGATGGGTGAGCGAGCAGACAGCTGGGTGGGGGTGGACAGTGGGTGGGAGCAAGCAAGTTGGGGGATGTGCACAGGTCAGTGGGTCACAATGGAGACAGAACAAGCCACCTACAAACACAAACATGAACATGAATACATGTTTATGTTCATGTTTGGACATGAGCGGGTCACATTGGGTGGGGACGAGCAAGGGGTGGTGCTGTGCACGTGTGGACACGAATGATAGTCTCCACATGTTGTCCACACACTGTGTTGACTCTTCATCTTTGCTGTTCTCTCATGTCTCAAGTGAGAGGTAGAGATTACACTGGAGTCTACTCAATGTTGAAGTGTGTCTCGAGGGTTGAGCCTTGCTTGAAGTAGAACTTGGTCAGAAAGGGGGTTGTGCAAGGCACGTAGAGTCGGGGGGAATGGAGGAGGAGAGGATGATGGTGCCATTGTGGACATCATTTGGAGCAGGGACTGTCTGTGGATGGGGCTTGGTATCTGACTGTGGAAGTTGCATCAGACGAGGGTGTTGGAGAAGGTGAGACCAGGCATTAACCACACATTGATGACAATGAGATGAGCTGCCGTCAGTGTTGATGAGAAGGGGTGGTGCTGGTGTTGGGTGACAGTGCTGGACAGGCAGTGAAGATGAGGTGAGAGGTGATCTTGAGTGGCAGGTAGAAAAAAAAGTCCCCCAATCTAGCCAAGAGAGGCAGAACTGTAGTTTTCTGAGCAGGCTCGAAGAATCCAGTCAGTTTTGGCAGGGAAGGAGACGACCGTCCTGTGAGTAGGGTTCTGCACAGGTAAGGGTGACACCATGGTGTTTGATGAACGGGTTTGGAGGGTACGGGTATGGGTTGCAGTTGCACCTACTTGCCTACCGTGGGGTTTCACCGTGGGTTGGCGGTGTTCTACGGGTTTGACTAGGGACTTAGGGGTGTATCTACTAGTGGCCAGATCCTTGGACACTGCCACCTGTAGTTGAAGTTGCTGTGGCCTGCCACCTTCAAATAGAACCTGCCATACTTCAAGTTGCACATGTAAAACACCACTTTCCTGATCGCCAGTTTTCCCGAGAACTTGAATGCTTTGCTGCTTCAACAGAAGTCTGCTCAAGCCACAGATCTCACATGAAGACAACAGTTTTGGTGAAGAAACCAACACTTCAGCCTGGCCCTCTTGGTCCAGATCGCATCTGACACTGCAATGTATCGAGCAGTAGGGTGTAGAACTATAAAGGGGCCCAAGGTCAAGGGTAGTTTTCTTGTCACTCAGGCCATGATTCAGGATGACACTCAAAATCAGGTTGAAATTCCCCCAGCCCACCAAATCAGCTGACGGTGTCTCTTCTCAGTCTCCTGACACATCATCTCAGTCCATCACATTGCCTCCAAGAATGGGTTGATAGTGCTGAGGAGTTGGTTCACACGGAATTTGCTGAAAAGTACCAGCAGCCGGATGAAGAAACACCTGAAAAGACTTGTTCTGCAGGTATGAACATAGACTCAGTATGTGGCTAGAACTGTCACTCTCCATTACTAGTAGTAGGCTTACACCATGACTGACAACATCTGGGCAGGATGATGACTTTGCTGATTATGCTGTCAGAACCTTGTCTACTATCCCAACTGTCAGTGAACTCAATGAGTACCTGCACCTCCCTACCGTCAAGACCAATGACCTGCTTATGTGGTGGCATAACAACCATCGCACATACCCAACACTGTACTGGATGGGCCTCGACTTTCTTTCTGTTCCAGGTTTATATCATATCTACAATCTTTGTTCAAATACTATGCTGACTTTCATATATCTGTTAGCAACCTCAACTGCTGTGGAGTGAGTGTTCTCACAAGGGCGACAGCTCCTTCACTTCACTCGAAACCGGTTGTCACCATCCACTATCTGTACTTTCCTTTGTCTGGGTGCTTGGGGAAGGTGTGCTTGCTCTTCATGGAGGACCTTTTAGCAGCTGTGAAAACTTGAAAGAGGGAGTGGGATGAGACAGATACAGTCAAGGATGAAAAAGATCATGATGCATAGTAGCCTGTATCATGATATAATTGTACTAACCCGCAGTCTTTCACAGTGTTTTTAATACACTGCCTTCATGATGGGTCAGTGTGTACCTGTACCCTCAGCGGGTACGGGTGTGGTGTGGACTTTTCATGCAATGGTGTTACCTGTGCAGAACCCTACCTGCAAGAGCTCAACTGGATTCATAACCATGATCAGTCTCAGTCTCCTTGAAGGGGAGATTACAGCACAGGTGTGCTGGATCTTCCTTTTATGTTGTGGCATGAGACTAGTCGACGACTGACACAGTGAGTCTGGGAGTGAATAGATGTCTGTTGTATGGCTGCTGATTGCACACTGTGCGATTATTTAGAGTTGTGGCACATATTATTTGTGTTTATTGTTGTTATTGCTACAGCCTGTAAATCCTGCGAGTCCCATGTCACTTCTCCTTAGTTTCTGACATCGGACTCCAGGT
>JBBPQN010000936.1:0-11384 GCA_038092575.1 Boletus subluridellus
CCACACGTCCGACCCAGGCTTTGTCGCCTTCTTCTCGAGGCTCCCAAAAAAGTCCCCCTCCGACGATGGCACCGTCCGTCTCTTTGACCGCGGCGACTTTTACTCCGTCCACGGCCCGGACGCGCTCTACGTCGCGACACACGTCTTCCACACCAACACCGTGCTCAAATATCTCGGTGCGGGCGGAAAGACTGCCGGACTCCCGAGCGTCACGCTCAACTACAACCTCGGCCACACGTTCTTGCGCGAGGCACTGACCGTCAAGCAGCTCAGAGTCGAGATCTGGGTCCCAGCACCAGGCCAGGGGCGAAAGGCCGCGAAATTCGTCCTGCAGAAAGAGGCGAGTGACGCGACATTCCCTGCGCGCGTGCTGACGCGTCCCCTAGGCGTCGCCGGGAAACCTTCAACCAGTCGAGGACCTCCTCTTTGCAAACTCGGACGTCCTTTCTGCACCCATCGTCACTGCAATCAAGATCGCCTCTGCAGCCAGTGGCGAAAAGGCAAAGATAAAGAACGTCAGCATCGCATATGCAGACACGAGCGTTCGCGAAATTGGCGCCGCCGACTTTGTAGACAACGACCTCTTCTCGAACACAGAAGTACGCGCGTGTTTATATGTCGCAATTCGATCTGACTCGTCGCACAGTCTCTCATTATCCAGCTGTCCGTGAAAGAAGCCATCATACCTACAGGCACTGCTTCTGGCACTACAGACCGTGACTTTGACCTCAACAAGCTCAAAGCAGTCCTCGAGCGATGTGGTGTCGTCGTCACAGAACGAAAACCCAGTATGTACTTGCCTCCCATCTCTCCCTCCTCTGACTCGTGCATTCCCAGGCGAGTTTACTACCAAAAATATCTTGGAAGACATTAAAAAGCTAACTGGATCCGAGGAAACGGAAGATGCACCAAGCTCGAGCAGTGCGCCGCCCCCCTCTTCTGTAGGGCCTTCATGCTAACGTTGCCATTTGCAAACAGCTGTCCCTGCGCCAGGCGCTTTAGCCGCGCTCGTCATCTACCTTTCTCTTCTTTCAGATCCTGCGAATCACGGCGCATACAAACTCAAAACACACGATCTCGCTCAATACATGCGTCTGGATGCCAGTTCCGTCAGGGCACTGGCATTGGTCGATTTCGAAGGAGGGGTCAGTCTCGGCAAGCTGTATATCCTCTTGCTTCATCATGGACTTACGCATCCACAGGGTAGCCTCAACAAGTCATCTACCTTGTTGGGCCTTTTGAATAAATGCAAGACCGCGCAGGGAACCAGACTCCTCGCAACTTGGCTGAAGCAGCCTCTTGTCAACTTGCACGAGATTCGTGAGTCGGAGTTCATCTCATGTACTTTGAACATTGTTTCCCGTGCTGAATTCGAGAATCTTCTCCACAGGTAAACGACAAGATCTGGTAGAGACCCTTGTAGATGATTCTTCGACAAGACGAGTCCTACAGGTAATGAACATCATTTGTAGCGTGTCTCACACTTGTAGCCTCATCACTCTGAACTGATGCAGGATGACTACCTCAAATTAATGCCCGATCTTCACCGGCTAAGTAAACGGTTGAAGAAGGGTGTTGCTTCCCTCGAGGATGTCGTTCGCATCTATCAGGTGGTGTTGAAGGTAACGCTCACGACAATATGTTCGTTCTTCAATGCCAAACAATGACCACAAATAGATGCCAGGTCTCCTTGAAACCCTAGAGGGGATCCAGTACGAACACGAGGCACACGGAAAACTTGTAGAAGAGGTATACCTAGGACCTTTTAGGGTATGTATCTCCATTTCCTATTCCTATTGCAGTTAGATACATACAAATCGTCTTTTGATTTTCAATCCTACCCCAACAGGGCCTCTCCGATAGTCTCTCTAAATATTCTGAGATGGTCGAGACCACCCTCGATCTTGCCTCACTTGACACGCATACGTACACCATCAAACCAGAATACGATGAGGGCTTGCAAAGGCTATCCGCTAAACTCATGGAGGTGGGTTGTCAGGAGTTCGGTGCTCAGACATAAGCCAAAGAGCTAATTGATTGTCTGGACCCTGCGAAATATGCACTAGGCAAGGGACGGACTGGACGCTGAGCACCGCGCTGTCGGCAAGGATCTCGGGCTCGACCTTGACAAGAAACTGCACCTGGAAAACTCCGCAACATATGGATATTGCTTCAGACTGACCAAGAATGTATGTTCTCCTATGCTGCTCATCTACTGCCGGAATTGTAATCTCTTGCTTGGCGAGCTAGGATGCAAAAGCTATTGCGAAAAGCAAGAAGTATATCGAGCTCGGAACGATCAAATCTGGCGTGTATTTTACGACCAAGACATTGAAGAGTCTCGCGACAGACTATCAGGAGACGAACGAAGAGTATCAACGTACTCAATCAGGGCTTGTGAAAGAGGTTGTGAACATTGCCTGTGAGTATCTAATGTTACAAACGGCGATGTGGCCAACAGGTTGTATAGCGACATATACCCCTGTTCTGGAGAATTTGGATCACATCCTTGCGCACCTCGATGTCATCGTTAGGTTCGTTCCCCGTACCCTCCTCAGACCTATCCTAACCTTTCCATGTTCATAGCTTTGCACATGTCTCGGTGAATGCCCCGGAACCATATGTCAAGCCCAATGTCTTTGAAAAAGGTAAGCTGCCAATCATCCCTTTATCTGATAGCTAATACGGCCTGTGACATCAAGGCGAGAGCAGCCTCGTGTTGAAAGATGCACGACATCCTTGTCTAGAAGTTCAAGACGAAATCAGCTTCATCCCTAACGACGTTGAAATGGTCAAAGGAGAGGGGGAGTTCCAGATTATCAGTACGTCCCACAACCCTTTGTTTATAAGCGCTGCTGATGGCTGTGATCGCCGTTTTAGCGGGACCCAATATGGGTGGAAAGAGCACGTACATCCGACAGGTGATGACAGTGCTTTCCTGACACTGAGCTCAGGCGAACTAAATGGCTTGTAGGTCGGTGTGATAGCTCTTATGGCCCAGACTGGATGTTTCGTTCCTTGTTCTTCGGCCACTCTCCCGATATTCGATTCTATCCTGTGCCGTGTGGGCGCGGGTGACTCGCAGCTCAAAGGCGTGTCAACGTTTATGGCCGAGATGCTCGAAACCGCGTCGATTCTTAGGGTAGGTGTTTGTCTTTGCTCACTTCGCCGGGGGCTGACTTGCTGTAGTCAGCGTCAAAGGACTCGTTGATCATCATCGACGAACTCGGAAGAGGTGAAAATGCTACTTGTCTGGCAGGTGCTCCTGAGCGCTGATAATCGAATCAAAGGGACTTCAACCTACGATGGTTTCGGGCTCGCGTGGGCAATCTCAGAGTATGTTTTTCCTATTTCAATTCCTTGCGACACGCTGATCCTCATTCTCTAACAGACACATTGCTTCGAAAATTCGAGCTTTCTGTCTCTTCGCGACGCACTTCCACGAGCTCACCGCACTCGACCAAGAAATCCCACATGTAAAGAATTTGCATGTCGTCGCACATGTTGGACAAGAGGAAGGATCGCAGGAGCGGGATATCACGCTCTTATACAAGGTCGAGCCCGGTACGCAATCGTCCCGCCCGTTGCCGTGGCCCTTATATATGCTGACTTGGAATGTCAGGCGTCTCGGACCAGAGCTTCGGCATCCACGTGGCCCAGTTGGCAAACTTCCCTGAAAACGTCGTCAAGGTAGGTTTTCACTTCCGTTCATAGAATGCGTCGTCACATGTACTGTTGCAGCTGGCGAAGCGCAAGGCGGACGAGCTCGAGGACTTTGCGGTGGGCCAACATCCGGAGCCCCAACACTCGGACGAGGTGATGGAGGAAGGCATGCAGATCGTCGAAGATCTCCTCCGAAAATGGACAGAGTCGATTTCGGGCAGGGATGACGAAGACGTCGTCATGGAGGACGTCTCCGCGGACGCACAACTCGAGGAGCTACGTCGATGTGTCGAGGCGTTCCGACCACGCATGGAGGGCAATGCCTGGGTACAATCGATGTTATCATCGTTGTGAACTCTCGCCTCTCGCATTTGGCCTTCGTTTTTGGACTTCTTGTTACATACATGTAGTTGCTGTCTAATACGTACGTAGTTATCCATCCGCTAATGTTCTTGCTCCTCTGCATCCGTGTCGTCGTTTTCCTCTTCGTCACCATCATCATCCTTGTCGTCGTGCTCGGGTCCTGGCTCGGGTTCGTTGGGGTGATCCACTGCCGACGTGGCTGAGATTGCGAGCCTTCTCTTTTTGCTGGCCTCGCGGGCAGCGATCGTCACATCCTCCTCAAAGAGGCGTAGACTGAGCGCACTATTATGTGACAGCGAGGTGAGCGGTGCGCAGACGGGCAGATTCCCAGTGAAATACCTCTTTGCTTTTTTGTCGATCATGAGGGTGACAGAGACGTTCGATTTCCAGAGCGGCAGCACGAGATCGCGCGAGAGACTGTCGAGAGGGGGTGTGCGCATCAGTACGCTGGTGAACACCATCAAGAGACAACACGGATGATCGCTTACGTCGTATCGGCAGACTGCGAGGCAGGGAAGCGTACAACGTGACTTCCAGACCCTAAGAGGGAGGGGGGAGGATCAACGTTCGCCTTCACACCCAGCACCTCGAATCCGCTCACCTCGCGCCTCGATCGCCGACCTGAACGGCTCCTGAAAAGACGCGCACAGCGGGTAATACGTCTGCAGCAGGATCCTCAGCGTCGCGAAATCCGCGGTCATGATCGTCGCGGGATCGATGTACGGCAACACGACTGGCAGCCCTTCGCCGAGGATACGAAAGTAGGCGTCCATGCCCCGGCCGGCTTCTTGCTTCGTGATGACCTTGGTGCCGCTCGTCATGAGACGCATGCGGGTGTAGTCGTTGTGGGCGAGGACGGATTTGACGAGGTCGTTGGTGAGGTAGAAGGAGCGGACGGCGTCGCCTTCGGGGTTGCGTACGAGAATGTTGGTGGAGGGAAAGTCGGAGGTGAGGTGGAGCTGTTGCCTGTCGATGTGATTCGTTAGCATGATTTTGTTTACGGGGGAGAGGAGAGGTGTTTACATGCAAGTCACGAGTACTGGATCGTCGGGTGGTAAAAAGGTGTAGGGCATTTCTTTGAAAGAGGGATCGGCAACTCTCGGTTTGTTTGTGTGGGCGGTGGGCGCGGTGGGCGGTTGCTCGGTTGCTGGTTCGTCCTCGATGATTGGGATGTCGTCTTCGATGGCGGTGGTAGGCTCGGCGGACGACATACTTGCACTTGGCACTTTTTCGGGTTCCTTTGAAGAGATGTTGGTCTCCACCTTGAGCTTTTTGCTTTCCGGAACGGCTACCGCGTCTGTCTCCTCGGCCACGCGTTTCCTTGTGATCTCTAAGTATAGGCAAGAGGGGTAGATTGATTCTGGAGCCTTACCCTGCCTGTTTGCTCTTCGACGGTCTGTGACTCTCCTTGCGCTCCAAAACAGCGACGAAGAACCCACCCGTGTCTTGGAGATGCGGGTAGATGCGTATACTGGGTGTAAACACGTCATGGTCAACATGCACACGCGGTCAGTGGGTTGCCATTCACGCACCAGCGTTCGAGGTCCAGTGCACCGGCGTTGCTCGGCGGCCAGTGGGTCTCGAGCATTTTTGACTCGAGGCGTTTGTCTTCGGGAATGGTTTCTATGTAGGCTGCCCAGGAGGGATGCGACGTGTCGATCGAACGACCGACCGTCGGCGACCAGTGCGTGATCCCGGGTCGACGAATCAACTCGGGCAATTGAGATGATACATCCACCAACTCAAACTCTGTTGACAGAAGAAAAAGTCACAAAAGAATCACGAGCATCCCATGGGTTAGCCTCACCTGGATGAGAATTGAGAGCGGCGGCTATGACGGCTTCGTTTTCGACGGGGTTCAAGGAGCAAGTGGAGTAAACGATACGACCATCCGGCTCGAGCATGTGCATGGCGCGTTCAAGGATGCGAACTTGAAGCCTTGGAGAACGTCATCAGAGGTGTAGCATGTTCAGAAGGGTATCTTTGGCAGAACGAACCCATGCAAACCGTTGCCATCCAAGGGCTGCCAGCGCTTCCAGATGCCGATGTTCTTTCGCAGCGTGCCATCTCCGCTGCACGGTACGTCGCAGAGGATACGGTCGAACAAGAGTTGACTCGGGGTTTTTTTGGCTGAGCGACGTTTTTCGACCGTCGTCGATCGAAGGACTGGATAAATCGATGCGTCCAGATTGGTGACCATGAAGGAAGGACTTGGGAGACGGGCGGATTGGTGAATGAGAAGATGGGAGCGTCTGGAGTCGCTGTCGTTGGCGATGAGGAGACCGGGAGGTGTTGATGTTGCAGTGGCGGTATCGTTTGCGTGTAATGCTTCGAGTAGCTGGGCTGTCTTGTATTGAAATTGAATGTAGAAAATGATATCAAACAGCCGATTAGTTACCTTTGATCCTGGTGCTGCGCACATATCGATGACCTATGTATGGTGAGAAGGCTGGGAGGTCTGCAATGTGAATTGACCATGCACTGACCTTGTGATGAGGCTGGACGTCGAGGAGGAGCGGCGGCAACATGCTCACGGCTTCTTGCCGAGATATATTTCCCTTCACGATGTATAAGCCATTTGTCAAGCCAATTGATGAGTAGAGAAACCCACCACTTCGGTTTCGTGCACTAAAAAGGAGTGGAACTTTTTGAACTCGGGCGATTTCCTCAATACTTTTTTGGGTACATTGAACTGCCATGCAAGACCATCGGGGTACCTTTATATATCCCATACGTGTAAGCTCTAGATACACGCGACTGGTGCTTACCATGGGATTTGAGCGGGAGGGGGGATAACCTCGTCCTCGAAGGTGACATTGTGCAGTAGGGGGACGTAAGTATCCTTGATCGTATTTCCAAGGGTCTGGGCTATCCTTAAATGACAGTGAGCACAGGACTTTCGTCCATGAATGCTGACAAGCCGTACTGTCTGCTTCCGGCTATCCGGAATGTGGTTGGAAGCGGACGTCGCAATGAGTCCATGAAGGACTCCCATTCATCGTCCGGTATTATTTTTTGTGCTTGGTAGTATGCCGTGAATCGCTCGTTGTGCATGTCTGCCCGTTCGAGCGGGCCGCGATCATCCTCATCTTCAGCAGGCCGGGCTGCGTTGCGATTAGATTTTCCTCGGCCACGTCTACCTTTTTTCTGTAGAACAACTCAAATGAAAGTGCATACGCGATAGTGCAAAAAACGTACTCTGGTCATTTTATTAACTCAATCGCGAGTTTTCAAGATATCTAGTCAGTGCCCAGTAAGGCGGCGGTTGTTTGGAACGGAAGGCTTTGCCAAACAACCGCTTTTGGTCAACGGATGCGACGCGCGTCCTCATCGAAATCACCTTGTAAACCTTTCGTGACGTCCAACATGGCCGAACGTCCTACTGCAGAAATAAAGGTCCCCTCAGAAGACCCGAAGAAGAAGAAGGAAGAGGAGGAGAAGAAAGCCACACAGAAGACAGCTGGCACGTCTAAAGCCGATGGTGACAAGAAGGAAGAGGAAGAGGAATTGGTGCGTCAGACAAGCGTGATCAACGCGCCACGCACTGACAATGTACATCGTAGTCAGAGGAGGATGCTCAGCTCAAGTCTGAGCTTGAGATGTTAATCGAGAGATTGAAGGTACGTCGTCACCCTTTCGTAGCCGTGCCTGCACATATGCCTCGATCAGGAACCCAACACTGAGCTGTATAGACCTGCTCTCGAGACTCTGCGTGTACTCATAAGAACGTCAACATCTTCCATGACGTCGGTTCCTAAACCTCTCAAGTTCCTTCACCCTCATTACCCCGAGCTCCAGAAGCTTTTCGACACGTGGTCCCCGTCAGAGGACAAGGCAAGTATTTCCATGAGATTCGTACTATGCATCTTAGCGCGTTTTGCAGAGTCTCTTTGCGGACATCTTATCTGTGCTTGCCATGACGTACTCGGATACCCAACCCCGAGGGACCCTCCGGTATCGGTTACTCTCGGCCTCCCTCCTTCCACCATCATCGACGATATCCGAGCCAGGTTCATGGGGACACGAGTACGTTCGTCATCTAGCAGCAGAGCTTGGAGAAGAATACATAATCCGACAAGAGGGTGAAGAAGGGGTTTCGTCCCCTCCCGACGCAGATGCTGATGCCACCGCAAAACCTGAACCTATCAAGATCCCTGGGACTATCGATGATTTACGCGCACTCGCATTGGAATGCGCAAAATTCTTCCTCAGTCATAACGCTGAGCCTGACGCTGTGGATCTCTTTGTGGAGCTCGAAATGGTAGATCGAATAGCAGGATTGGTTGACATCAACACGTTCGGACGCGTTTGCACGTACATGGACAGGTCAGTAATGATATATGGTGTGTTTCTCGTGATATATCTCAACACCTCTTTAGATGTGTTACTCTTTTACCACCCCCCGACGATGTCGCCTTCCTACGGGCTATCCACAACATTTACCTTCAGTTTTCTAAATTCCCAGAGGCTCTTAGCGTTGCAGTTCGTCTAAATGATGCGGAATTGATTCGACAAGACTTCAACGCTTCCGGTAATCCGTCAGTTGCCATCATTTCGCACT
Organism: Boletus subluridellus; assembly: GCA_038092575.1. NCBI lineage: Eukaryota > Fungi > Basidiomycota > Agaricomycetes > Boletales > Boletaceae > Boletus > Boletus subluridellus. Next base: position 8,588 of record JBBPQN010000936.1, read on the forward strand.
TCTCCTCGCCATGTTCTGACCCGAAAGTCCAGAATAATGAGACGTCAGCTCGCGCTCCTCCTCTCTCGTGCTCAAATACCATTGGAGTGGCTACAACCCTCAGCGTCCGAAGATGCCGACGCGGAAACAGAGCTTCCCGAGGATATTGTAGAATGCCTCAGCAACACTCACCTAAGTAGATTCTTCAGAGAATTTGGCAAGGAAGTTGGCGTTGCGGAAGCCAAAAGCTTGGAAGATGTATACAAAAGCCATCTGGAGAATACGCGTAAGCACATCTCCTCGAGCTTGAGTTGACAAAAACACATCGGTTTTTCCAACAGGGGGTGGGTTATCTGCGAACGTCGACTCCGCCCGGGGAAACCTGGCGGGCACATTCGTCAACGCATTTGTCAATGCTGGGTTTGGAAACGATAAACTCATGGTGGAAGCAGAAGAGGGTAACAGCTGGGTGTACAAGAACAAGGATCACGGTCTGTCGCGTATTCCACGTCATGGCACTTACTAATACGTCGTAGGTATGATGAGTGCCGCAGCCAGTTTGGGGCTCAGCTTGCTTTGGGACACGGATATTGGTCTCAGCCACGTCGACAAGTACACGTACTCGTCGGAAGAGCACATCAAGGCTGGTGCCCTTCTCGCTACAGGTCTCTTGAACTCGGGTGTCCGTACGGAAGCCGACGCCGCGCTAGCCCTTCTCGGGGATTATACAACAAATCCGTCGTTGTCCTTGAAAACCGCCTCCATCGTTGGCCTTGGGCTGGCGTACGCCGGTTCGCACCGTGAAGACCTACTTTCCCTTCTCCTGCCTGCGGTGGCGGATGAGTCTACTTCAACCGAGGTTGCTGCACTGAGCGCCCTTTCCCTTGGCTTCGTGTTTGTCGGAAGTGGCAATGGTGAAATCACCAGCACTATCCTCCAAACCCTGATGGAAAGAGACGAAAAATCGCTCGGAGACAAGTGGGGACGGTTCTTGGCTCTAGGACTTGCCCTTCTTTACATTGGTAAATACGTTCTCTGCTGCCCTTTGGTGGATGTCACGGTGACCCAAAAATGCCCAGGACTCCAGGATGCGTCGGATGCAACGCTTGAAACCCTCAAAGCTATTGAACATCCGATCTCAAGACAAGCTCAAATTCTCGTGGAGGTCTGTTCGTTTGCGGCCACGGGGAACGTTTTACGAGTACAGAGACTGCTCCACCTTTGCGGCGAACACCTGGAAGCCATGAAAGAGAGGGAAGAGCCGGTAAAGGAAGAGAAGAAAGACGAGAAAAGGGAGGAAAAGAAGGAGGACGAGCAAAAGCCAGACGATACCTTCCTGTCATTCGCCGTGCTTGGCATCTCTATAATTGCAATGGGTGAGGATGTTGGTTCAGAAATGTCAATGCGACAGTTCAACCACCTGGTAAGCTTGCGTAATTTCCTACGTGTAACTTGCTCACAAGCGACGACAGATGCACTATGGCGATCCTGTCATCCGTAAATCTGTTCCCCTCGCTCTCGGTCTGATCAGCGCTTCGAATCCCCAACTGCCCGTGCTCGACACCCTCTCCAAATACAGCCACGATAACGACCTCCAAGTCGCGCTCAACGCCATCTTTGCAATGGGTCTGGTTGGCGCAGGAACGAACAACGCTCGTCTTGCTCAAATGCTCCGACAACTCGCTGGGTACTACTACAAGGAAGCGGATTGCTTGTTCACCGTGCGCATCGCACAAGGATTGGTACACATGGGCAAGGGCACGATAGGACTTAATCCCTTCTTCTCTGACCGTAATATCATGAGTCGGCCGGCTGTCGCTGGTTTGTTGGCGACGATCACAGCGTTCACGGATGCCAAAGCTTGTGAGTGATACATGTTGCATCCTCGACATCACCAAACTCAAGTTTGGATGCACCGCAGTCGTGCTAGACAGGCATCACTGGATGCTGTACTACCTTGTGACGGCCATGTACCCGCGGTTCTTGATCACTCTTAACGAAAACCTCGAAAACCTTCCTGTGACGGTTCGTGTAGGCCAGGTGAGTTGACTGTCGTTCCCGAGTCGCTTTGGCATGGTACTCATGGCGTCTATGAGGCCGTTGACGTGGTCGGACAAGCTGGCAAACCTCGCACGATCTCTGGTTTCCAGACGCACCAGACGCCGGTGCGGTTGGGCACGACAGAGAGAGCTGAGCTGGCGACGGAAGAATATATCCCGTATGCACACGTCCTCGAAGGGTTCGTCATCCTGCAAAAGAATCCTGGGTACGAGAAGGAGGATGCAATGCAACTGTAGTTTTTTGTTGCATGTACTTCGGAAGTTTGGAATAATAATAGACTTTCCTTATTTGGAAATGACACTTGAAGAAATTTCGCGCAGGCGACCTATGGCAGCGCTAGTTCTCCCCAGTTCACGACGCGATGTCGACTTTCTCCGTCTCCTCGCTTTACCTATGGCCTCGGCACTGCACCCCCAAAGCACGCGAGATCGTGCTGAACATCATCAACTCGTCCAAAATGCCGTTGGCGACCAAGGACATCTACAACCTTGCCATCAAACCTGCTTGCACTAGTACATCGGCACCCCATGCAGGCGAAGAAATACGATCCATGAGGTATATTTTTCCTCGCTCTCTCCATTTTCGTGTTGAAATGTATCTGCGACGTGGGTCAGGTATCTGAAGACGGTCGTCCTTCGTGATCTGGCCGCCCAGAACCGTGTCGAGAAGGTCAGGACGCAAGGCGCGTTCACGGCGTGGTTGTGGAGACCTAAACCAGCCCCTCCGGCAAGCACAACCAAGCCATACGCCATGACTT
>JBBPQN010000937.1:0-11382 GCA_038092575.1 Boletus subluridellus
TTATGTACTAATAGTGGTAGTAGTAGAGTTGTGGTTGAATAAAACTATTTATATCTCCATATTCTTCTGGTAAAATATTCCAATAAAAAATAGGGGAGGGTAGGTCATACTGAGGGTTATCTGGCCCTATAGTATCCAAGGATTCTAACTGCTTCAAGTGGTAGAAATATCCATTCTTGGGTGGTAGCTTTTCTAACTATGCATGACACCAGTTTCATGCAGGTCAGCGCTCCACACGCAATTAAATAAATAAATAAATATTTCAGTGGGCTTGGATAGATATAGAGGTCAAGCCCCGCTTCCAATGTTCAAACATTTCAACAACCATCATGCTGTGTGTTTACAATTGACACCCAAACACAATGTGCAAATGACCTTGCAAGCAAGGTGGCTGTGCAATTGATGGATGCAGTGTGTCTTGGATTTGGTTATCAATTCATATTATGTCAGCTCAGGTAGATACAAGTCAAGCCCCTCTTCGAACGTTCAACATTTCAACCACCATCACGCCAACCACCTCCACCATGCACACTGTGACACCATGCCATCTGACTCTTCTGTCAAAAAGAAACTCTTAGCCTTTCTTTTCGGTATCCATCAAATCATGCCACCCATTGTGCTCATATACTTGTCACTGACCCTTGTGCACTGGCAGTGCAATAACATGCCACTCTATCAGTGTCTCCTTGTCACTGTCGGAATCCTATTTTTTTGTTTCATTATAGGGTTTGTATATGTTACACAAATGCACCAGGCATTTTCAAACTTTGGGTGCAAAGTTGCCACCCTGGTGGGCACAGTCACAGTTGCCATGACCATGGTGAGGTGTACATTGACATGGGTTGAGGATGGTAAGGAGTTTTATTTGTCTGAGTTGATGATTAGTTTGATTACTTGTTTGCTTGCAGTCATGATTAATGTGTTACTCAAATATTCCACAATCGTTTTATTTGTGGCACCAACCTATGCAGGGTTTTGTGTATTTGAAAAGTTCGTGGTGGTCAGGTTAGGAACATGAGTTCCTAAGTGGTTACCGCTGGGCATGGTCTAGTTATTGCCAGGGCAATTTCAAGAAGGTTAGTCTATTAATTGTCATAAGCGTCACTCTTTGGCATTACTAACATTCATGTTAGGTGTCAATTCATGGTTTGAGCAAGATGCCACAGCTCCAGATGCCTCTGTTGAGCAAAGTAATCAAGGTACTATATTTCCAAGCATGTCATGGGTCAAAGTAAGTTCCAGTTTCTGAGTTAATTTTTGGCCTACCATTGACAAATATAGTCCAAGTTTTCTGACCAGCCAACACAGAGCATGAACTACCAGCAATTACCAAGTCATGATGACTCAATGGAAACACTGGTTTAAGTAATCCATGATAACTTAATATCATTTTGTAATTTGTACTAGTACTTCAGTTTGTATTTTTTTATGTGCATCGTCCTGTAGACCATGTTAGGTTGAGTCACGTCACTCTTGTCTTGATGCGATGCCAATCCTCAGTCTAGTACCCTCCTCCAAGCCCACAAAACCCACCCATTTTGATATAGAAAAAGTGATCAGACCCAACATTCTTGTGCTTCACCCATACTGCTATGCTCGGGATGACTACCAGAAGGAATGCTACTGGATGCAAATGAAAACACACTTGTCACTCCATAGAAACATCTTCCCAGATACCCCCAGAGTTGTGCAGTGCTTTGGGTGCGAACCTGAACAGATACCCGGATCCATCTCATGAAATAAAATTGCACATCACAACATTACAAGGGCTTCAGAGTGAGAAACATGTCTTCCTTGGGGAAATGATCCATGACGTTGGCCACTGATGGGGTGCATGAAGCTGGCACCATGCTGTGCCTCACACTGCAGGAAGTCAGCTAGAGCAGGTTGAAGGTTGGACAACCCAAACTTCTGTGCAGCTTTGTTGATGCTGATCTATCGTAAAGACGGTGCATATGATAGGTTCACCACAGTTGAACCTGTAATGAAACTACAAAGGGGGAGTGGAACAGTGCCTGCTTGTTTGGTGCAGAGGTGGGCAGAGATGATGAAGTAGTCGGTGTTCAGGTGTGCAAGATCTGATGGTCTGGAGGGTTGGGGGGCACTGTCATCATCGCTGTCATCATCTTCATCACTGAGATTTGACTGTTCATATTCTGATCTTCCACCATCAGACAAGGCAGTTTGGTCTTGATTAACTTCCTCTTCACGTAATGATGTAGCAAGCTCAAACGCCCAACACTTTTCAGCCTGATCAAGGTAATGGCAAATTTGGGGATCATAGTTATTGTTGTTGATGGACCCTGCTGGCATCTTGATTTCTGATATGTGAGTGTGCTCAGTCATGTCTGTGGTCCACTGAATAGCAACCCCAATGTGCTTGATGCTAGGAGTGATACTTTGCATCAATTCCAACTTGGGAATGTACCAGTTATTGATGACCTTCTTCCCTTTGCCACGTTGTCCACCATGTTTGACTATAGCATCCTTATTAGCATGAAAGTCACTGAGGGCAGCAGAAATGAGGCAGATGTCAGCATTGCTGATACAATAGGCTTGGACTTGATATCAGAAATCCATAAGAGTGTGGATGGCAGCAGTGACTCTTGATGGAGCTGCACCACCAATAACCCCAACAAGATAGCACTGGATGTCACAATGGACATGGCTGGTCACTTGTTTCAGCTTTGAGATGCCTTCCTTAAAATGACATGATCCTGCCATCAGCTGCAGAATGGAAAATTGGAAATCAATTTTAGATTCACCAATGATGTTTAGGCACCACTGCATGTCGTGGTCCCAGCACTCTTTATGTATATAATGAAGGAGTTCTGGGGTGATGAAAACACTGGGACATGAAAGGGGAGAATTGTGCCAGAAAGGCTCACTGACTCCATTGAGATGAAACTGCTGGGCCTTGCAAAAGAATGCCTGTAGGTCAGCAGGGTTGGCCTTGGATTTTACAACCGAAAGCTGTGCCAATGTGGTGGCCACAGTCCATGGCTCATACTGGAATGGGTCACCAAACTGTTTGAACATCACCATGGTCATGGATGACGTCTTTTCCCTGACACAAGCAAGCATGGTGGCCTCAGGGGTATCAACAATATATGCTGCGATTGGGGTAAAGCAATAGTAGAGGTCCCCTTGGGCATCTGGAAGCATGACACCAAGCTGCGCTGCCTTTTTGACTGGCTCAAGGATGATGTCAAGACATTGGTGGATTAGTTGATCTTCTAGAATGCCACACATACACTTGTTCTTGTGGATGAATTTGGGGACAGGGAGAAGGGTGGTGAGCATAAATGATCTGGAGAAGAGCTTGAGGCATGTGGACATCTTGATGTTTGTGAGGCTAATCAGAAGCAGGTGGGCAACCCTGCCACCACAGTGGTTGGTAATGTTCATTTTGTCTGAGGAGAGTATCATTCCAATCAGCATCATGCCTTCCAGAAGCTGTGACTGCACTGTATCAAAGTTAGATAGAGATCATAAATGATGATGTGGAACAACTAACCTGCATATGCCAAGCATCATCCCTGGTCATCCATTCTGTGTAAATTCTGCAGAGCTTGTCATGCGATGTGTATAGCTGTTCAGGGATAAGGTCAAGCTGGTTGCAGAATGACAGGTGGTTGAAAATCCAAGCAATGCATTCCAAAGCATTATGCCAGTAAAGGTATACCAGGCATTTTGTAGGGTGCAAGGTTGTAATTTCCATGGAGTGCCAACGAGGACCACTGGGAAGTAGCTCTGCATGCCCACGAAGATCTCTCACAATATTGAAGAAAAGACTGAGCAACTTTACCTTGGTATTGAATGGTCAACCTTGGTCATTAGAGGAAAGAAGTGCATGGACATATGATTGGCAATGATAAGAAAGCGTCTATTGCCCTCATACTGAGGTCCAGGCAAAGAAGCCATAACACAAGTTCCCACTCACTGCATTTACAGGCACCACTAAACTTGTCTCTGTCAAATTTGTCCATAAAGGTGTCACCATGCCCAAATGACTGAGCTGCACCCTCAAATCATTCCAAGTAGAAACCATTACACTGTGAACCACTCCATGTAGAATGATTGTGAGTGTCAGGGTCAGTACAAGGGTCCACAAGAGAATCACTGGCAGGGGGGAGAAATTCCTGGTCAACATCCATTGGAACAGTGGCATTGGAGACTGCACCATGATGAGTGCAACTGACTGAACTCAGAAGGGTGAGGGACTCTTGCAGGTGTATGAGGTTATTAACCCACGTATTGCATTCAGACTTCAGCTGGCTCATGTGCATTACAATAGTGTGTTGGTCCTTGAAACTGCCTCTCCTGCAGCTCAGACAGTGCAGCATGATGAGTAAATAGAGGCAATGGGACAAAAACTTACCAGAAGGTTGTGGCAGACCTGTTGAACCTCTTATAGACATTCTGAAGGGCTGTTTAGTCAGTACAGAGTGACTCGGATGATGTGTGCTGCAAAGGTGTGTTCAGATCCACTATCATGATGAGGGCAGTGCAAAGACCATGGGAGAAGTGAAGTTGTCCAACATGTACACAACACTTGCATCCCACTGATGCAGCAAAACCAGTCTAATTTCTCATATGCCAACACCAAACCTTTCAACTGGGTGCTCACACCATGTCAACCTCATGGAGGTTGATGGTTTAGCTGAACTATATAGTAGGCTGGGACTGTCAGCCTGCCATACAAAGGTATGTATGGTGCCAGTTTATTGATCTCTACCTTAATAAATCTGAAGTGATCTGGATGCTGGTTAGCACGAATCAATGAATATAACAAACAACAAAGCCCACCTCATCCTCAACATTGCTCACACCTGCTGTGATGTTTTCCATGCCAAGCAAGTGCTTGCTGCATGCCTTACACATGAGCATGAGTCAATCTCAAAGCTGTATCAGTACAAGGTGGATAGCAGGGAGGGGAAAGTCCATGCCATGGATATTGAATATCTAAGTACTCAGTGGTTGGGAAACCAGCTGAGGTGTAACAAGGTACTATGACCAAAAATACTAGCTGTAGCTTATGTAATCTACTCTCACATTTGTAAACTCCAACACTCCCCCTCAAATGGAAGGGGATCTACTGTGGTGAAAAGATCTAAATAATAATAGAAAAGAAAATACCTCTCAAGGGTCTTCTATGAATGAATATATGGTGTCTGTGTACCAGCATCGTGCGCAGTAAATATCGTCCGTGGTGTAGTCACATTGCGTTGCATCCGAGCGGTTGCCTAATTTGGTAAGTTGCGCCTCGGGTGTGGCACTGGTACTACCTCAGCTCATGCAGTCGCCTCCAATCGACTCTAGTGCCATCGGCCCTGCATATTGTGCCTCGGGAACACCCTGTCAACTTCTATAGGTCGTCTACAACGTATCCGGTGCATCAGATTCGCCCAATTTGGCCTCGACGCGACCGTTTTGCTCGGTATGTCCTTTTTCCTCTCTTGGATTCAACTAACTCTTCTAGATTGCGGTTTGAGTCGTCCCCTGCGGCGCGGTGGGTTGACGGCCTTGATAGGACGTCTGGGGAGTTTCCTAGGTGGTCTGGGTGGCCCAGGTACGTCGTTCTTCGTGCGCTTGCGCCGCTCTTGCTGACTCAGCTGTTTTTCAGCTAGCAGCCTCGTATTGACTCGTATTGAGTCGCTGCACGTGCCGCTCATTGTGCCACCTTTACCGCACCATCCCCCATGGTACCCAAACCTTTTCGTATCGGTTTCGCGCCTCGAATCGTCCTCGACGCCTCCTAACTCAACCTGCTCCCCTAAATGGCCTCCTGGCCCTCTATCTCGACTCGACGCGCAACTTCCTATCACCTCTATGACATCTCCTGTGCCTTCTGACGTCGTCTGCAACAGTTTGGTGCAGCGCTTCGGCCTTGATGCCTTCCGTTTCGGCCTGGTCGCCTATATTGCCTCCCGGCCCTCTATTTCGACTCGACGCGATCCTCTCGTCGACGCGCCGCTTCGTCGTCTGGCTCGTCTGGCTCATCTCGAGACCTCCTTGGTGAGTTCTCATCCTCCCCTTGCTCCAAACGTTTGCGGACGTGTTCTGACACGTTCTCCAGCTTCTTCGGCCGGTTCCTGGCGTCCTTGTCACCCTGGGATGCTCCCGACATGACCATCTCAGTGTTGGTAGGTCTGGCATTGTGGCTCGCAAGGCGTATCCACTCCCCCTCAAGCTCGACGCTCGGGGGCTCGTTCTCTCGTACAGATCGTTCGGGTGGGCTGTAGAGTGGTGGTGGAGGTTCTGTGGATGGTCTAGGTACGTCTGTGACGTCTGTTGAGATGCGCTGACCGTTTCCTTTAGCTTTCAGTGTCGATCGCCCTTGTGCCCTTGTTGACTTCATCCCCCCCTTGATCGACACGTTTTCATGTGTCCCGGCACTCTCCCCATTGACCTGCGCTTCTCTGCACCCAGCTCCGACCTCCTCGTGGCCTGTCACATCAGCACTTTCATGCGCGATGTCTCCATTTCGTCTGTCAACGGTTTCGCCACCTGGTTTGACCTGGACATCTGCGTGAGCTTTCAACTCGTCGCATGGCTCCTCATATCGTCTGGACATGGTCTCTGCCTCATCTGGGGGCTCAGTAGATTTCCTGGGTCGATGCGTTTCGTTGCCATCATCACCCGTCACCTCTGCACACCCTCTCGACACTCTCTCAATGCGAGGCTCAACCATCTCAATGCATGGCTCGACCACCTTGACCCTCACCTCACCCTCTCACTCTCTCACGCCTCTTGGCTGGTCGGGCAGCTCTGTGGGTGTGTCTGGACGATGCTTATCACCGTCCATCGCATCTGCAGGGTTCTCCAACAGTCTCGCTGGCTCCCTGGGCTCCTCCTCTGGTCGGTTGGGGTTGCACGACACGCTCTGTGCGCTTGTGCTGGTCCTCATCAGTTCCTCACATTGGTCCCTAATGACCTTGGCTTCATCTGCTCCAGCGTCGTCAGTCGTCGACTGACTATCTTGCTCCCCTGCAAGTGACGCACTGGGCTCACTTGGTGTGTTTGCATCTGCAGACACTGTTGCTGTGCTCATTGCAGCAGTCTCGTCCGTGGACATCTCTGCTCGACTGTCTTTGTTGTCTGTGGTCGTTCGAGTTGTCTCGTCGACCTCCCTACCCACGACATTGTCACCCACTGCCTCTCAGTCCTCTCCACACAATCTCCTGACGTGTGGCATCCATATTGCGTGCATACTGCCCATCTCGTCATCTGGGGCTTCGTGCGACCTGCCCACTGGCTCTGCTGGCCTGGCGCTCGTCGCGTTTGGGTTCAGGGTGTCAGTGGCCTTGTCGGCAACCTCCTGACCTGTCATTTGACATTCTGGGCTGCTCGCTAGGGTTGCGAGTATACTGGCAGGCCTGTGCTCCATGACTTCTTCATCCGGACACTGCACTGCGGCTTTTTGCTTGCCAACTCTCCCGCACTGCATTTTACCCTTCTTGCCCTTTTCAGGCCTTGTTTTGACTCTTCCCTGGCCTGGTAAGTGACCTGTTTTGGTTCCTGTCTGATTTTTGACCTCGTAACACTAGGTGCAATAATTACTTTTATCACAGAAAAAATCTTGATAAAAATGATCATAAAAGGCATAATTTTATCAAAATGATCCTGGTGGAAAAATTGGAATATAATTGTGATAGAAATACAATATTCTTTTCATGAAGATATCTTGAGATAATTAAATATGAAATGCAAAATAACAATAATATTTTGTGATAGCTATTATATAAGATCCTATTTCATTTTTATCAGCATCACAAATATAAATAAATGAGAACTGGCCATTGATAGTAACAGATTGATTACAATAATATTGTTTGTAGGATCAAAACATAACCCTTCATTCTGTTTTGTCTGTCATGACATTGATGGCATAATGTGAATAAAATGATAATACTGTAATAAAATGTTTCCAACATGTTATGCCAAGAGTCAAATAAAAATAAAATAGAAAGTTATTTCCAGTCAATATAAATAAACTCGTTGAGAGGGATGTGTCCGTCATGTGGCTGAAAGTGTGGTAGGTCTGGAAGTTGTCGTCAGTACCGTATACGTCCACAAAATGTTGGGCTGAAGACAAGGAGCTGGTGAGGTAGACTGAGTGAAGGACCTGAACTGGTGGGACTGGAACTGTGAGAATTAGAGCAAACATGTAAGGATCTGTCCAACAGAGGTCGGAACTCATGCTTACTGCGCCAAGAGGAGTACTCTCAGTGAAGGTGGGCTCATAGGTCTTGGGGTCTTGGTAATATTCATACCAGTCACCATTGCACACAATGACGAGAACACCGAGCATGTCTGTCATGTCATTTAGTTCGAAAGGTGACTAAGAATGAAGTGGAAACTATATACAGATGCTGATGGGGAACAGAGACAGGGTAGCTTCAAGGTGTTATAGTACGCCTGAGTGGCAGACGGTGTGGGACTGACATTGAGACCAGAAGCCAGGAAGATGTGAGGGGCAAGTGGGACTTGGGTCGCGCCCCATATTGAAAACAAGCAACCATGTCAGGGGCAACTGGTTGCCACACAAGCAGGGAGGCGACAATCACTCAGGGTCTGGGTAGGACATGAGAAGGGGGGGGGCGTTTATGAGAGAGCAACACTGATGATGACTCACCAGGGGGACGGTGTTGTGTAAGGCAACAGTGCAACCAAGAAGGTGGCGATCACTCACTTGCTAGATGGGTAGTGCAACGGGAAAGGGGATGGGGGATTATGGGATCGGTGGGGGACCATAGGCTTGCTGGCCGGGGTAGTGCCCCCTCTGTACCCAGATTACAGTAGTGAAGGCTGAGTGAGCATAGGAGGTGCTCTGAAAACACTGATGGATCACGATCCAGAACACATGACAAAAGGACTGGAATCCATTGACCAATCCACCTTAATCAGACTCTGGTTCTGGGTTCTGAATCAGTGGTCCGGACCACGATCCACTGACTCACCGTATTTGAATAATGAAAGGCAGGTATTGATGGTACATGGTCTGGCAAGTCCTGCACAGTAACACAATGTGTTGAGCGTTGTTGTTGTTGTTGTTGTTGTGAGAGAGTTTTGCTGGCACACATACTAATCGGGCTATTGGACCATGTCTTGTTATGGTAAGGATTTCCACGAGTAGAGCATGCTCAGATCATCCCCAGCTTATACTTCCAGTAGATTTCCTTGACGTTCCCATTTTGGTCTGGTGTACTGGGTCAATTGGGTTCTGTTCGGCTCATTGACCAAACCGCAATGGGTACGCATTTCGTCTCCCTCAGAAAGCTCAATTTACCTTCGGTTATCTAGTAGCCCACAGGTTCTGTCTCTTGAATTATTGACCCAGCTGCGATCGGTTCGTGATTTGTCTCTCAGGAAGCTTGATTTTTTGGGATCATGCATTCCATGTGCAAGGTGGAGCTCTGCTGCTCGTGAGGCAGATGATGATCCTCTGGCATTTTCAACCCCAGGAACCATGCCCTATCCCTGACAGACTGGTTGACAGCTTCCAGGATGGTGATCCTACTGTTTTGCATGCAATGGTGACCGGTATGAATATTGCCAAGACCCCAAGACCTACGAGACCGCCTTCACCAAGAGTGCTCCTCTCGGCGCAGTAGGCATGGGTTCTGATCTCCATTGGACAGATTCTTACATGTTTGTTCTAATTCTCATAGTTGCAGTTTCACCAGCTTGGGTCCTTCCTCCGCTTGGTCTACCTGACTAGCTCCTCATAGAGATCCATCTGTAGTCGGCCAATTCCATACTGTTTACTGTTTGCCTCAGTGAAATTTATATGAATTATTCATACAAGATAGTTGGCTCTTATCATCTGGTAGTATCTTGCCCTAAACAACTCATGAATGAGGCAAAGCCTTGAAATTTCAAAGCTTCAAGCTTCAGCTCCAGGCCTCAAGTCCGCCTTCTGACCATGAACACGAAAATGATATAAACAGGTGTGGTCTCCCCCCCCAATTCCCTCTGATCTCCAACACCACTATACCATAATCTAAACTGGCTTCGATCACGTTTTCATGCACAGAAAACGTTTGTGAGTCAGATGCTCCACCTCCTTGGCGGTACTGCAGATGACCCAGTTCAATGAAGAAGCTGCCAGGGTTGATTTCCTTTAATGCTTGTACCACCGCTGTCGCCGGGGTGGTGTGGGAGAGTCCATGAATTTGTGGATGTGAGTAGTATTGTTCAATGTTGGTTTGACCTTCAACCAAACCCCAAACAATCATACCACGAGGTGTGTTGCTTCATTGTGAGATGTTGGATGGCACTGTTGGAGTGTGGTCGATGGTAAAGTGAGTAATGATGATTGGACTTGGAAGGCTAATGCCAACATGACCAATGACATGTGGGAGGAGCCAACAGTGTCCCTCATCAAGACTCGATGTAAGAGCGAGGTCTGGAGAGCAGCAGGATGAAGCACTATAAGAAGTGAGAGCAGGTAGGTGGTATCCACCGGTGTCAATCAAAGCAAAGTCGAACACCTTGGTGATGTTGTGGGATGGTACAGCTGGCTCGAGCTGTGGATCTGATATGGTTGCTGCATGGTTATTGTTTGTCCACTGATACAAGCTACCCCGGTTGCAGTGAAACATCACGACAAGGATTGCCACAGTGATATTCCTGAGGAATTCAGATATAAGAAATCTGAGCAACCGGTGGCCCATCGTGAAGAGAGACAGATAAATGCTGGTATTACTGCTGAGGATGGAACTATCAAATACTGTAAGCAATGCCACCTCACAGGAGGTGACCAAGTTACTCCTCATTCCCTTCGGCTCCCATCCACCTAGTCTGTGCAGAAGAATCACCCATAGTAGTTTCACCATGACTGATGCCAATGGCATCCACCGCCTCCCCCAACCAAGCTGCATAAGAAGTGGCATTGCGTCAGTAATGTCGAGCATTGTGTCAGCGCAGTTGACACTTGTTGTCTCTGTAGAAGGCATCAAGCAAGGTTTCTCCACCTGCTTGTCATAGCAGATCCCTTTTCCCTGGTAAGCCTATCCTCCCACTTCAGTTGTAGACTAACTCTCCTCTGTTAATCAGGTCTTGTATTGGTTGGCAATCCCTAAGGGTATGTTGATGGCTTCCACAGCCATAGCAATTAAAGGGTGGTTTGGTGTTGGGAAGTGGTGTTTGCCTCTGGTTGTTAGTAGTACCTCTTACTAGTATCTGTCTTGTCTCCTGGGTTGTACTACTAGAATTGTATCTACTCTCATTTCCTAATGACTCAACCTTTCTTGGTTTCTCAAATACTTGTGTGATCTTGGGGTTGATCATTAGTGCCTTGAAGTATGCTTGGGCATACCCTGGGTCATTGATCTTAAGTCTGCTCATTTCATCTATGAGTTGCTCAATATCATTGCC
>JBBPQN010000938.1:0-11372 GCA_038092575.1 Boletus subluridellus
GTTGAATGAGCTGTGGGCATTGGTGGGGGCCATTAATGCGGCTAGGGAACGCGGAAGGAAAGCTGGGGGTGAAGGGGCGGTAGAATGGACAGTTGTAGATGAAGAGGGTTTGAAACAGCTAACGCAGGTTCGTCATTTTGCGCCAAACTTGTAATGAATTACTGATTACTGGTTACAGATACTGTGCGACCAACAGGCAGGTCTGCAGCACCTGACGAAGATACTGCAACGGGATCTGAAGGATCTTGGCGTGATCATGGGAACCAACGGAGAACGGGAAGATGGCCATCCAAGTGCGGAGATAAGATTTTCTGCTTCACCTTCTCTATTGAATAGTTCGACGTCGACGCTGCATGCAAGTGCTCTGCGATAACTTGGCAAATACATTTGGTGTATACAGTACCCAGCTGGTTGTTGTATCCGTTGTAGTTTGTGTTCGGGTTGTCCGGAAGGAGAAAGGAAGGCGTGTGAGACCGCGTCGTAATAAAAGGCAATCCTAATCTCGACAACCTTTGGAAATCTCCAAGCCGCCCCTGCATGTGCATCCATTCATAACTAACCCGTACGACCCCCAACGTGCCATTCGTAACGACGACGACTAGGACACCATCTGCATCTTCGGTGGTGACTGAAAACTACGACACGACCCAACACGATGCGCTACCGTACACTCGAGATACGTTGGCACGACTCCAAGCCCATCTCAACTTGCGACTTTCAGCCCATTCCCTTCAAAAAAGCGCGTCCGTCGCAAGAGAAGAACTTTGCATCTCAGTCCTACAAGCTTGCGACAGGCGGAGAGGACAATCACGTTCGGGTACGTTGACTTCCCAACCTCGACGCGCCAGTGGCCTCAACCCTCGCGCGCCCCGAACATGTGTATAGATATGGATGGTACACCCAAACATTCTGCCTCCATCCATCGCAGAATCGGGTGAAACTGTTGTTCCGCCGCGACCACCACGCGTTGAGTACCTTGCGACTCTCAGCAAGCATTCTGCACCAGTCAACGTTGTGCGGTTTTCTCCGAACGGTACGTGTCCATGACATCTTGTCCATCTCTTTGCTCATATGTTCTTATTGTATGTTTAGGAGAACTTATTGCTTCAGCAGGGGATGGTACGTTCAATGTCGTGACGACCGTCGGGATTTTGGCTTACAATTATGTAATGCTTGCAGATGGGATGATCATCATCTGGGCTCCATCGAGTACGCCACCACCTGTGACATACGGGAGTGACCTCAGTGCCGAGGACCTGCAATATGAAAAAGAATATTGGAAACCTCGTACAACATTCCGGTCAGTTTTCGATTCGCCTTCGTTGGTTCATTCCCTCTGGTTGCGGAGGATCTAACAACGTTCTACTGGGTCCAGTTGCACAACCATGCAAGTATATGACCTTGCATGGAGCCCGTCAGGGGAGTATATCCTTGCTGGTAGTACCGACAACTGTGCGCGCGTTTTCACAGCAACAGATGGTACAGTTCCTGTCCAAACTCTGTTCTTCTTTCTTGAACTTAATTCGTCGTGGATGCACCTAGGTAAATGCGTTCATGAGATAGCCGAACACAATCACTATGTGCAAGGGGTTGCTTGGGACCCCTTGAACGAATACATAGCCACGCAAAGCAGCGACCGTTCCATGCATATTTACCGAATCTCGACCAAACAGGGAGCTTTTGAGGCTCACGCGGTCGGGAAAAACACCCGCATGGCATTCAACCACTCTCGCACACCGAGCACGCAAAGTCGTATCAAGGGAGGATTCAAGCGCGAATCCACCAGTGACGTGGAGAGCGCTTCTGCGGATCAGAAGGATGAGAGAGACTTTCCCCAGTCAGGCAATAACAACAATTCGATCGCATACCCGCCGACCCCTGCCACCTCTGTTGCGAGCACACCCTCCACTATGTTTCCCCCGCCCACTTTTGAGCGACCATCTTCCCGACGCTCTTCATTCAGTGGTTCTAATGCTCCTTCGTCACCCGCTCATTCTCACTTCTCCAGATATGGTCGGTCTCCCTCTCCGATGCCTCCTCTTCCTGCCATACGTGCCTTGCCCTCACCAACATGGTCAACCATAAAGTTATACGGAGATGAGAGTTTCACGAATTTCTTCAGGAGGTTGACATTCAGCCCCGATGGCGGTTTGTTGCTCACGCCCGCCGGACACTTCGAAGACCTTTCTTTCAACGCCGGAGCTAAAGGGGATGAGACACCTTCCAGAGGCCGCAAGGGCCGGTCATCTGACAAGAGTGGTTCAAATTCAACGCAGAGCGAACTGACCAACCCAAACTCCGCGTCGTCTGTTTTCATTTATTCTCGCGCCAACTTTGCACGTCCGCCCATCGCTCAGCTTCCTGGACACAAAAAAGCCTCTGTTGCAGTACGCTTCTCTCCTATCCTGTACGAACTACGACATGGTGTAGTCGGTGCCGGAGCTGAAGAGACGAAAACGGCCGTCCTGGATAAAAACAAAGAGGGGAAGCTAGCTGTTGATCTCACCAGCGGAACCGGTGGGTTGGCACATGAGCAACCTGCCCCTTCCCCGTCTCCACGACCAGAGAAGGCGCCTGCTTCCCAGCTCCCGGCCGCTGGCTCCGAAACATCAACGTTACATTCACCCTCCCCGCATCCGCCAAAGCAGTCCAATCTCAACGTATCTTCACCTTCAAAGACTTCTACACCAGTTGTCTCCTCACCCCCCACTGGGTCGGTATTCGCGCTTCCCTACCGAATGCTATATGCAGTGTTGACGATGGACACTGTCACCATTTATGACACGCAACAAGCGGGTCCAGTCTGTCTATTGACGAAATTACATTACGATGAGTTTACAGACATGTCATGGTCCGTCCGTCCGTTGAGCTCTCTGAGCGGTGGTTCACTCATGACGATGACCGTATAGGTCCCCAGATGGACAGACACTGGTGCTCTCCTCACGAGATGGCTATTGTACGCTCATCGTCTTTGATGAGATACTCCCAGCACACCATACCCAGCAATCGACGCTCCAGTTGCAGTCGATAGCTCAGCACAACTTCGTGCCGCTCACATATGCGGCGTCCTCGATTCCTACTCATCCTGCGCCGTTGACGCCGGCTAGTACAACTGTGGGACTGCCCATCATTGCACCGCCCGTTGTTCCAGCAAAGCGGGCGCAACTCCAAGGAAACGAACCACCCCCACAGCAAGTGTCAACTCCCAAGTCGGCCGTCGAGGATGTTGTGCCCCCCATTGGGAGCAGCAGCACTAGTACGGATAACCCTGGCGCGATCGAAGAAGCGAAAGACCAGCCGCCGAAGAAAAAACGGAGGGTTGCGTTGACGCGGGTCGGTGATATTGGGGCGTGAATCGTGAGAGTGGATAAGTTTTATTTGTTTCATGCGTCAAACGGGTTGCCCGTGCCATACATTACACCGTTTTAGTTTTTTCTTTTTTTTTTGCCCTGGTCTTGCGTTGTCCAATTAACCTTGGGTGGCTTTTTTCTTCTAAAGGACTGCTATGTTGATGTATGCACTCATGAACTTGGAAGTGTTGAACCGTACATGTATTCTGAGACTGATGCGATGCGATGTTGTCAATTCTGTCATACAATGCGTGTCAGAACGGGCAATCCAGTTGGCCCCTCTCCTCCCCATCTATACACCCAATCACATGACGAGACATGTGCCGTGTATTCGAACCCTTCCGCCCAAACCCTTATCCGGTTTTGTTCTTGCTCCTCTTGCCGACCTGAGCTTGGTAACCGCTCTTGATGGCGTTGACGGATCGTCGTGAGCCACATGATTCGCAGGACATAAAGAATATACGGTTCTCCTTCGTGAGGAGAGTGTCCGGCGATTTGCATGTTTTGCAGGTGACATATTCAACTGTAGGATACCGTCACGCGTCAGTCAACAAACCATTCATTGGGTGCATATCGCGAGACGCCAGACTGACCGATATATCTCCTCAATACATTCTCTACCTGTTTTGGCTGGAAGCGGCCTTTGATGACCAATCTCCCTGAACCGTCGACACTTCCCGTCGTACCCATCTCGGCAAAGAGGAATTGAATAACGTGTTCTGGAGATCTGTGCATACGCTTGCAGATATCTGCGACGTTCGCGAAGATGGAACGGCGGACACCTTCTCGGAGGATCTGGGGCGGGGCGATGGTGTACCGCTTTCCTGCGGAGGTGAGGAGGGAAGGATTAGAGGCGTGGAGGGAGGCATAGAAACGTGTGAGGAGCTACATGGATAGGGTCCATGAGGATGGCCAGACGTAAGTTGAAGTATGGACGGCATACCTCTTGATATGTATAATCACGATCACTCGTAAGCCAAGGCTCACTACCAGAGTCAAGGCCAGTGGGTACTTCTGATCTCGCGAACGGATCATCACCGAGATCCGCTTCGTCGAACTCGTTGAGGTGTTCTCCATCGTCGATCTCAACATCGTCTGCACCCTCTGCAGCATCTTTCGATTTCGATTCCTCGAGTTCCTTTTCAAACTCTTCCATCGCCTTTTTCTTGGACGATTTCTTCTTCTTCTTCATGTCGGAGAAGTCGAGGTCTTCGGAGGCGATTGCGGCGGAGGGACCGCCTGCTGGTGTAGATGTGCCAGAGGCATCCTCGCCCTGATTTCCGGGAGGTGTGAGATCAGACACGTATGAATGACGAGGTATGCATGACATACGAGATCCATAGGGATGTCCTTCTTCTTCTTTTTCTTCTTGAGACCGTCAGGGAACATGGACTTGAACTCGTCGTCCTGCTTCTGATCGTCCGCATCCGCATCGCCGCCATCGGCGGTCTGGTTGCGCTTCATCTGTTCATGGACGGTGGTGGGTCCGAGGTCGACCGCATCGCCGTTGGTGGTCGTGCTCTCGATCGTGGTCGGTGCTGGCGTAGTAGGGTCTGCCTCTGGCCCGAGTGGGTCTTCGGTGAACGCGACAGTCTTTTTCTTGCGCTTTTTCAGCGAGGGGTCAAACAGAGGTTCTTCCGATGCCATGTTGATGTCGTGGCCGTCGTCGTCGTCGATGAGGTCGCTTCCCTTGATATCGAGTCACTTGCCATCAGGATGGGGTCGATGCCGAGTATTTGAGTCGGCGCACGAATTTCGGCAGGGACGTTGGAACTCCGCCCGCTGGTGGCCGATGTTCCCCGAGTGTTACCGTTTGCATTGACATTTCTTTCCAAAGGGCCATGTTTGCCAGGCAGTCCGTCGCTCGTCTCGCCGCACAGCAGGCTCACCGTCACGGTGCTGCCCCCCAAAATGCCCGCAACATGGCCACCCTCCGCGAAATCGAGCTGCGGCTCAAGTCGGTCAGAAACATTGAGAAAATCACCAAAGTACGTCGCTTCCTCGCGCCTGAGGAACGGAACGGTGTTGAGTTGCTTGTCTGGTGTAGTCGATGAAGATGATTGCGTCCACCAAACTCGCAAAGGCGCAGCGCGCCATGACTGCAGGCAAAGAATACGGTATCGCCAACTCCGGTGTGTCCCGTTCACTCACCCGCGCCGGGCGAGTCCATCTGCTAACGCGACCCTTGTCACTCAGAAATCTTTGATCATACCCCCTCAGAGACGCCTGCGAAACGCAAACTCTTCATTGTCGTTTCCTCCGACAAGGGTCTCTGCGGTGGTATTCACTCCTCCGTCTCAAAAGCCACTCGCCGTGTGCTCGCGGAAACCGAGAAACCCGTCGATGCCGACTCACCTATCATGGTTATTGGTGACAAGTCCAAGGGTCAGCTTGCTCGTGTACTTGGCAAGAACCTCGCTCTCACTTTCAACCAAATTGGACGCGATATTCCTACCTTTGCCGACGCTGCCGGTGTTGCTGACCTGATCGTCAAAAGCGATGCCGAGTACGATTCTATCGCTATCGTGTACAACAGATTCGTTTCGGCTATCTCGTATGAGGCTGGTATCGTCGAGGTTGCCAACGAGAACACGTTCAAGGAGTCCCGTAAGCTTTCCGCCTGCTCTCTTGTGTACTCTGCTTACATATACTCTTTGCAGCTGGTTTCCGCGCATATGAGATGGAGGACGATGTCACCAAGGATCTTGCAGAGTTCTCACTAGCAAACGCCATCTATGCTGCCCTTGTCGAAGCACACGCGTGTGAACAGAGTGCACGGTACGTACAACCACCCTCCAATGTGATTCAGCTCAACGTTTCATTTGCACCAACAGTCGTAACGCCATGGACAATGCGTCGAAGAATGCAAAGGACATGATTGATACTCTCACGATGCAGTACAACCGTGGTCGCCAAGCCGCCATCACCAACGAGTTGGTCGACATTATCACTGGTACGTCACAGTGCCCCGTTCCACTTTTTGCGGTGGCAAACTCGGACTAACGCGGCTTGATCCCAAACAGGTGCAAGTGCTCTGTGAGATTGTTGTTTTATTTCGCATGCATACGCTGGTTACCCTCAGTTGTCGGATCCTATAATAGATAAAATCTGACATTCCTTTTCCTTCTACCCTTTTCCGCGGGAGGAATTGCGAGATGAATGTGAGGGTGATCACAGTAAGAACGATCAGTTGATTTGGTCTAGTGGGTGTAGTGCACTCCACACTCCCACTCCTCGTGCCTTGGAGATAGATTCGCCTACTGAAACTGCGTGTTAAGCAAAGGGTGCATATAGAAGCTATGCGTCATGTAAAGACATGTAGGGTACATGTAGTTTTGTGTCATCTCCCAAACACCGCGAGGTAAAGGATGCGATCAGAACTGAAGCAGGACAAGACCATCAGACGTTAAAACAGTGGTTGTGGCGGAGTTACTTACACGGAGTGGTTGGAAGAACCACTTGTTCTTGCCGCTCTGGTACCGTTCCTCGAACAGCTTCTTGATGGTCTTGCGAGCGTTCTCCCGTTGCGTAGGCTCCTTGAATGTTTCTGCTGTGGCCACTCCCTTGAGACTTTCCAATTCCAAAGCGTAACGGGTAGGAAAGAGATGCGAGTAGTTGACGGACTTCAAGACACATGGTTTTTGATCACGATATGGCGAAGCGAGATGCAAAAGTAAACTGACCTTGACGAAAGGCTTTACTCTGCTTCTCCGTTGCACCTTCTTGGTGCCCATGCGGCGGGTGACTTTTCGCGGGTAACGCTCGATGCCGGCAACGATCGCGTGGGGGTAAGGACGCTCCTTGGTTCCTTCATCGAGCTGCTTGATGACGACGACCTTCTTGCCTGCCTGACGGCCCTGCAAGACGATGGCAACCTAACGTGAGGAACATACCACCGGTCAGTTCACTTCCGAGGCCATCCCGAATTGACGAGAAAACGTCACTTTTCCTGGCTTGTAGACTGAAGCGCTGGTCAGTGCAAGTTGCGATCGGGGGAGTACGAGGACGTACTTTTGGGCATCTTGGCGTCGGCGGGCGGTGTGCTTGTGACTTGCTCGTCGTTTGGGATTTGCTCTGTGCCCTTTCCAAGCCACCCGGCAATCTCCGTGAGTACTGCACAGTTGTGCAAATAAGGTTTGTGGCTTGTGCCGTGTGGCGGTGCAGTTCGTTCGGTCTGTTTCAGAACGACACATGAACTGGGTATGTCATCAACCAGGAAATTGGCCAAAGTGGCTGACATGTGAAGCACTGTATTCTCCCGACGAGTCGACATGTCATTGACAGGTCTCTCTGATAGAACCTGTTACCGAGAAGCTCCATGACGGCCCCCTCGGCGTCCCGCGGCCTTGCCACACATTTTACCGAGAATAAGTAATGCCCGCTAAGCGATACATCATCTAATCCATCTGTACTCACCACGTACAAGATTTATGTACGGAAAACTGAGCTAAATTGTCTATTCTAACTTTTTTTTTGCTAAAAAAATGGCGCAAGATATGGGTCAAGGACGAAACCTGTAATTGCACCTCACTTCACACGACGCGTTTTGCAGAATTCAAGTTGAGTAAAAATCTCGTCCGAAACGTGAAGACTTGAAGTTTAATTTGAAGTTTAGTGCAGTCTTCACGTTTCGGACGACATTTTCACCCAAGTTAAATTCTGCAAAACGCGTCGTGTCAGGTTTCCTCGATGCAGACAAGCAAAATCTGAAGACTGTATTTTATTTTGGTAGTTTATTTCGTGGTCTCACATGAGTAGCGAACGTTGTCAACAATCATGCGTGCTCAGCGGACTTTCAGCCCGATTATCATCATACCAGTTCTCAGGTGAACAGCGCCGAAAAGCTTCCAGATCAGTCAACGATCGGATCGGATGATCCGGAGTGTTCGCAAACTACTTCCGACGTTGGTATCCGCTAGATCGCCTCCGCGTCGAAACCCCGAGTGATGTACATAGTTTCAGATGGTGGCAGCTATCACGCCGGCACGGGGTCATACGCTGTCCTAGCACTACTCTGGCTGCTATCTCGCGCGCATTGTTCACGATAACGGGGCTATCCTCGAGGCTTTTTCACCCATTTAGTACTTGAGCTCAGCACGGGTGCTTTGGGACTTGAATATTTGAATCATGACCAGCAGGTTACTGCATTGTCAACAAATAGATGGATACAAATATGGATATAGTGCAGGTACATCGTTCGTGTAACTGTTCAAATTACCACGAGGTCAGCCCACCACATGATGAGACGTGCACAGTCAATGAGTCCTTGCGACATTCAATTTATCCTGTAAGATCAACATGTTGCCAGGTTCTCATGGTCGTCTTCCCACAACCGCCACTAATTCTATGCACGTCATAACACTACCTATGCCAAGTATTTCCGCACAACCCCTCCGTATTACCTCATAATACCAAGACAAAGTAACACAGTCGCATTGAGGTCACACTGCTCCCCACTGCAAATGAAAAAAATGATATTTCCGAGTTCAAAGTGCGGGATACTACTGCAGGGATTCACAGTCGTTAGAACAGGTTGAACCTGCCGGTTTATGGTGGCCAGCAATGTTGGAAAACCATAAAGTGGGTGGGGGGGACGAAATGCAAAATGGGGTATGATTAACTTTTATAGCGATCAAAAAATGAGTGGACGGCGCGAAGATATAACAGTCGTCGGCATTCTAGAGGTTGATGTTGACTAGAGGGCTGAATTAATAACACGGCATGCAACAACAAAGGACCACTCACTAGGACTGCAGCCGATGTTGATAAGACCCTGGTAAGTGTTGTTTTCGCAGCAAACAGGTTGTTGTGTGCTGAAAAAAAAAACCAATGTCAACTGAATGCCAACCTGTCATAATCATGAAAACAACTTACCAACTCGCGCCGGATCCAGTACCGGCACCTGTGATGGGGGAGCAACTCAAACCAACCACGGTGCCTACGGGAACATCGATCTTAAGCAGGCTCAACAACTCATTGACGGCAGAACTGCTGCTGCTGCTGCCAGTAGTCTCAGTGGAGTCGCAACAGTTGACTGGACCAGTGTTGCATTGACTAGGAGTGCCAGAGGGACTGCCACGGCGGGCCACTGAATGGAATGAGCAGCGAGCTACAATAGACGCGCCCACGAGACTCACTGTCGACGGGGGTGGCACGCTTGACTGGCGGGTTTGGGGACAATCCGCGGGCCAAGCGGTGGGCGTTGGTCTCAGCTGAGACAACGGTGGCGGCAGCAACGAGAGCAAGGACAGCGGTGAACTTCATTGTGATCTATGAGGCCGTCTAGGGGGAGGAAAAGGAAAAGGAAGGGAGATGAAAAGAACGGTGTGTTGTGGGTGGAAGGGGGGAGATTTATACCAGGCGGCAGAAATGAAGCGAGAAGGGTCGTGTCGGGATTCGGCATTCCCTAAATTGGGGTTGGCGCAAATACGTTCAAATGCCCGATCGATCAACTTCTCGAGTTCGGGAATGACGTGCAGAATTTCCCATCCCCTTACTGCCCGTCCAGTCATTGAACGTTTGAACCATGGAATGCAGAAAATGACACTGCTACAGAGAGCTTGCCCTGCACAGAGTAGATAGGTTGACCCTCTAAATTCGACTGCATCGAGATCATGTCGTAAATTAGGTCTTCACCGGGCGCGGCCTTTATAAATACTTGTTTGAATGAGTCATCAATGCCATCAACCACCAGGCATCGTGAATTCGTCGTTGCGACCGTATCTGAGGCGCACCCCTGCGTTGTCGTCTCCAAGTACTCCGCCATCACGATGCCGGTCACCATCCTCCACTTTGGAGACTTGCTCTCCGTCTGCGGTCGAATCTATCCTCTGTACCTGACCCGATGTTGGCAGCGCCCAGACTCGTTCTACAAGCGCCGTCAGGTTCGGGAACATGTTTTTGAAATTGATATACTCCCACTGGGGACGAATACGGCGAGCCACACTCGATGGATCACCAAACATGTCGCAACACTTTGTTGCATCGCCATTGGCTATGCCAACTCTTCTCTTCGTGCGGTTTCTCAGATCTCATGGTTGGTTGTACACGCCGTCTTGTCCATGCGCGCTTGTGGCTCATTGCTGCAATGCCAATACAGGGTATCATTGTACATGGCCGCCGACAGACAGACACAGGTATATCCAATCATCAATGACGCGAGACAAAGTGTTCTGTGCCACATGATCATTATCTTGGATCATGCAAGCTGGCCATGTCTCAGTCCGATAAGGACCACCGGCGATCCCGCCGCTGTCTGCTAGCATCCCTAGTCTGTGGGGGGACCACTGTGCGTGGCCATATGTTTAACACGACCGCTCACTCTGTTTGTAACGACGCCACTGATGAGTCTTCCAACTTAGCATCACCTCCAAGTCTGCCGCTCCATCGTCCCCCAAATACATGTGACACATTTCGCATAGCCTTCCCCTGGCAAGTAGGACTTGAAACGTTATCCAGTAAAATTTACAACCTAAATGATGCCGTGGCCGCCGCTCCGATCGCGGTCACGTCTCGGCTTCGCGAATGCGTCCAACGGCTCATGCCAGTGAGACTTCTCGGCTTTCATGGAAGGTGCGCATTTAGTAACGCCGTGTTCGGTGTTATATTGTGCTCCACATCGTGTGTAGCATTTTGGGGTACATGTTACTTTTAAACGGGAGAACTTCTGGCGATATGCAGTTCGGCTGCCAATCTGCAAGGTCAATATTTGTGTAACGTAATTGCTTGACGAGTGTCGTGCCACGGGCCTTTGAAAATCGCGATTGGAGGACGGCTAGCGAAAAAGGAAATCAAGGGTCCCCGCACTTTGTAACGTTCGCTACTTCTTTTTCGCGCACCAAAGGCAACCGGCGTGAATACCCGGATAATGGCCCTCAATTTCTCGATTCGGAGGAAACGAGGAGCCCAGACAGCCAGAGTGGCGTCATGAAGCGATGTGACAAGTACAGCCGATAGGCTGACAGCTCACAATGAATATTACCACAATGTATTTGGCTAGCCGAGCGCACAACTCTAAGATGC
>JBBPQN010000939.1:0-11369 GCA_038092575.1 Boletus subluridellus
AGGATGATGTGACCGCGCTTGATATATCGACCATGAGACGTTGGAACCTCGTTCTGAGGGTGTTTGTATCAGAGTATTTGAGCTTACAACCGGAACTTAGCCCGATACAAACGAAGCACGAGCACGTAAAGCGCTTTGAATATGAACTTGTGAGTATTCTGCCACAGTAGGATGTCTATAATCATGAGTTTAACTCGCACTCGCTTAGTAGGCTCGATCATAGTTGTGGATCAGCTGGCATTTGGCTCACTCTCAAGACTAGTTCATGTAGCCTAGTACATACGTGGACGTAGCCTTAGCAATGAGGTAAGCTAGCATCCGTGATCCGGCGAGCAGTTGAACATTCAACATTGAGAGGACCAAGTAAGCGTACTTCCCTTCCGGGCGCCGTCACGCAGCCATTATCAGAGCCTTGTAGTGCTTTATCAACTCAGAGGCATCGGTGGCAAGCTATCACGATGAATGTGGTTTTCGACAAACCGCGATGGTGAGGCATACCTGCTGTTTCTCTCGACCCTCGTCTAGATGACGCTTTGCTGCATTCATTACATCCTTGCGCGACTTCCGCATCCGGACGGTTTGAACCTGGGCTGATTAACAGGGGAATCATATATGCGGTTGTTGTGTATATGCTTGAACAAGAGGACTCACTTGCTTCCTCTCCCGCTTGAATTACCTGCATGCGCCAAGGACCAAGCTCGTTTAGAAGGGGAGAATAGGTTGAGAATAGGCTATCAAACTTTTCCTGCACTACCTTGTTAAAAGCTCTCCACCAGAGTGACACCAAATAATCATTGACCTTGTTCATGCTCGGGTGCTCCTTTATAATCTGAAACTCGGTATGTTTGCGAAGATGTAACTCCTCGAGCTGGCTCAGGACGCCGAGAATTTTATCACTTCAAAGTTTCATACCCCTCTCATGCAGTCAAGTAAGAAAACTTACGCATATGTATTTGTCTCCCTTGCGGTTCGTTCTAAATCCCCTCGCAGCGCGGTGAAAGCAGAGGTGATCTTAACCTCAAATGTTTGCTCCGACTTTGACTTGTCTTCTATAGAGGCTCGGTGTCTAGATCATCTCTTTTGGCCAAAAACGTCACCTTTCTCTGCTCTGTGCGCGTGTACCACGGTGAGATCAGAAAGTCTCGCAGAAGAGAATGGGGATCTACCGGAGTGAGGTCAAACCATGGTTTCCTGTCAGGTATTGTGCGTTCAGTGATCGAGAGCCCGAGGACGTTACAGCCATGCTTACTTCTACGGTCTATTCGCCATGGTACGATGAAAGTATTCAGCTCGCGTTCACTATGGTTAAACAGGACTGAATCTTTACCGTGAGCCATGATAACTTGAGGGTGTAAGACTTGGTTTGATGTACAAATGGTTAGGGAGTCAAGATGTGCAGCTAGTAGTATTATGTCGTCCAGTCAAACGCGTACAGGTTTTGGCAAGGGTGGCAAACTCCCAAGCCTCTCCAAGCACTCTAATACCAACCCAAGCCCAAGCAGACCGAAGCTCTCTGACCCAAACTCTTCTCCGGCCTGAGGGGACGGGCAGGCCTTTTCAAGGCTAAATAACCACACGTCCCACGCAACCGCTAGCCTTTCCTTTAGCGCACTCTCCGAAAGCTCCTCCAACCTTCCAACGAGCTGTTCCTTGACCTCCCGAACAAGGAAATCCACATTTTCCCTCATCGCGTACAACCTGCTACTCCGGTATCGCCTCTGGGTACATTTACCCAAGATGGTCCCAATCACAAGTTCTTCTTCGCGCAGTCGAGATCCGGCTACTTGGGATAGAGAGTAAGTGCTCGCCATATATGTCAGCTCTTCGCAGTATGTCATATACAAGGATTCTATCCGTGCCATCCGAGTTTGACCAGGTAACCCTGCGAGGTGACGACGAACAAGCGGCCGAAGGACCTTCGAAATTGGCTGTTCCTCTGCTTCGCCCTGATGATGGGGAAGGGATTTTGGCATGTCCTCCAAATTAATTTTGCGGAAGAGGTGACCAAGAGCGCGATCGGACTCGTAGTAATCTGAAGACCGAGGGGTATCTTCTTCCGCCTTGTCCCAGTCAGGTTTGAATTTGATGAGCGATCTTGGCATGTCCGTGATATCCACTTTGTTCCCATTCTTCGGGTAATCCACGGCCCAGCTGTGCATCTCTGCCAACTTGAGGCAATCCGGATCAAGTGTTCCGAGCTTCGGCGCATTAAAGTCAGCTCGGCGGGGAAAGCAGAGCGGAGCATACTTTGGATTGGTCTGTTTGTCGTGACAATTAAAACAACACTCTGTGCACTTTAGGGGGCTGGCTCACCTGCAATCGTAATGTGTTTCTTGGAAACCAGTCCCTACGATCCATCTTTATAAGCACCCAAGTCGTGTTCGAAGAGAGAAAGTGATGCCTCGTACCACAACATCTGAGTTGATATATTCGACGATAAAGTCGCAGACATCATCGATTGTGCTGGGTCTGTCGAGCTTGAAGGGCTGTACTGGTGTGTAAGAAGCAGGGTCGTGGTGTTCGGGCACCAGGAGATCTCCGTATTGGATTACTTCATACATATCACTAAAATCCTGGATCACGCTATTGTCTGTGATGGAGAGGGGAACTTCATACCCATCAAGATCTCCTCCTCCCAAACCATTCGGCAGTGACCAACTTCCTTTGGCAAGATGTTTATACGAGACGTGAAGCGTCAACTGGGATCACACTTACCAGTAGCCGGGAATACGACGACATTCCTCAGATGGCCAAACAAACATAAATGATCTTCAGGGGGAGGCCCAATGGCATATACACGTTGTACTATATGTTCGTCAGCGATATGGACTGTGCGAAGTGGAAGAGATGACCAACCGTCCCCAGGATGAATGACAGGGCTTCTGTATATGAGACACATCCCTTGGAGAAAACGAGGCTCCTCATCATCAGGATGTTGTACGCATGCTTCAAATCAATGAAGTTCGACTTATTATTTTCGGTGATCACACTGAACACATACCGAAGATCTTTCCTTGAGGCAGGCAATACACATTCTTCAGACCATTCTTCACGTACGCCGGGCCTTCGTCCGCAACTCCAACAAGTAAGTAGCTATTCGGAATCGGGATACGCGCCTCGTGCTTCACTTCGCGTAGTACGTGATTGATTGCGCACGCACGAAGTCGTGCCAGGAATGGTGTATCCAATGGCTGCTGCAAATGATTTGGCTTCAACTCTAGTCCCAACGTGTTCAGTCTTCTGAGGATCGCGGCAAGCCGGTAATTGTAACATAGCCGATGTGATTCGAGCAATTGCGCATATAGAGCTGTAGAATCATGGGCCATTCGTGTGTCAGCCACGGCATCTGCTTGGAGTTTCATGAAAACCTCCTTCGGTGCACCACGGTCTTCAAGCACCATCACCAACGGTCTGTCAGTGGGCGAAGACGCTCAGAAGATTTGTATCACTATGTATGCAAAGGTAGACACAAACCTATTTAGGTGAGGAAGGTTAGGCTTGCCCACAGCACGGGAAATCTCGATCGTTCCATATTCCTCGCCGGGTACGTCGAATTTATTCATGGAAGGTCGAATACACATGTGGATCCCCTCTAATTTCGAATCCACAGAAACAACACCTTTGCATCCTAAAAAACGAATCTGATACTGTGCAAATATCGAGTGAGAGCCATTAGATGTACTAGATGTAAGACTCACGGCGGAGGGTATCATAGAATTAACTGGAAGGGTAGGATTGTCCTCGCACAAGGCTCTATAGACCAACTCTGCCAGCTGTGGTGATATCGTTCCAACACCGTCAGTGAAGTTAATGCCATTCTCTTCGATGTCCGGTATCTCAGACCATTGATCCCTCCCGATGCGGACGGATGGGTCTGTTCCAGAGAATGCTTGCTAAGCAATGATCAGTGAATGGGGTTTGAACATGGGGTTTGACCCACCGCCATCCGTGCGCCATACTTGGATGGACTCGTGATAACCCCACTGAAGTCTCCGAGGGAATCACGGATGCTCTGGGCATTCACCATCCCCTTTTTTGGGTGATGAAACGCGTTGATGAACCAAACAGCATGTTCCCTAAGAGACGACGACGAATATCCCAAGAACTCGAAGTGCCTTCCAGCCAAATCGAATCCCTTTTTCAGTAGCGTGCCTACACGTTCCTGAAGGTAAGATGCACCGTCGACGTCTCGATCCCACCTGTATTGAAGGCGATCTTCATCACGGAAGTCGACACGAAGAAAATGGTCCCCATAGCCTTCATATTCACGTATGACTCTATTGGATTGAGCGATGGTCGGCCCTTCCATGAGTAGCCGGGTCGGTGTGAACGTGACATGATGACAGAAAAAGCGACCTCTAGGAGGGGAGGTTCGTGGGCGTTGAGGTTTTTTCAGCACACTCTCGAAACATTCGAATACACGTTGTCCCAGGGGCCGATGGACAGCACTTTCCACGAAGCGCCGCATGATGTCACCCGCTGTGTCCCCAAAACAGTGAATCAGCTTTTCAATACGTGGTCGAAGCTCCATCACTTCCACCGTATTTGCAGCGCCATTATGTAGAAGGGCTTCGATCTGAAATGCAACCCGCCAGTTCGAAGCCAGAAGCGGGGACCGTAACCAAGCCGCAATTTCGTTGAGTTTCCTGTGGGAAAAAAAGTTTTGACGGCCATTCGCGTCTATGGTCACTCCCTGTATTGGCGGGTGTAGAGACGAGGTGCGGCAGTAGTACTCGAACCTCTTTAGGACATCATCAAACTCGTGGTCACTTGCATCGTATAGCACGATGCGTAGTTGATGTGCATAGGGGGCAACGACTGCGTGACCTGCATTCAGAGATCCCACGCGATGGCGATATTTGTCTTCTTCCCCAGTGTCTGAAAGAGAGCGAAATATTTCCTCTTTTTGGATCACGGGAGGCGTGAATAAATCAAAGCAGACATCTACACATCGTTTGTAAGGAAACAGCTTGACCGCAATACGATTACTTACAAGGGTTTCCGAAGTCATGTCCCATGGCCATCTTGTTGATACTCGCAAATCGAATAATGACGTTGTAGAAAGTTTGCTCATGTGATTGATCGCCAATCTAGTCGTAGTACGGCTATGAGGCTAGTCACTCAACTTGACGATGGCGAATCTTACCTGGACTCGGAGGCATTTATGCCCATACTCAAAGAAAACCCACCCCATACTCTGCTGGAGAAGGTCTTGATCCCATTCAATCGAGAATGAGCGAGGGTCTCGTGGGCGTGCACCTCTCGAGTGATAGAAGGTACCTAGAAGTGGAAAGTGAGCCCATCGTTATTCACCCCACTGAATTGATCGATTAATACAGACCAATCTGAACATGCGTGACGAGAAATGGGTCGCGGAGGGTGTTGATCCTCCGTCCACGATCTCTCGCGATATCCGGATTAATGAAAGGAGCCTTTTCGAGCTCGAGTTGCCAGGATTTTCCAACCGAGTTTGTATTGGGGAAGAACTTGAGCTTTTTCCCCCTCACCACTACGTCGATATGACTCTTCTCATTGAGGCGCTTAAATTTCTTCCCTAGCGATTTCGTCAACGTGAATGTTCCACTGCCGTCGTTCTGTACTCCCCCCGCTTGGCTCTTGTTCAGTCGAACCTTGAAATTAGGTAGACGTTCCTCTGGATCGGCGACAAATAACCCAGGGCAGACATGGAGAACCTGACCCGCGATCTCTGTCGTTACTTCCCATTCATCGGCTTTGAAATCGACATTTCTGATATAAAATTCCATGAGTACGATCGTAGAGCTGTAGTAGATGAGATAGTTGCTCGTGGACGAGTTTTACAACAAATTCATTACATCGATAAGCACTGGTTCACGGCAGGTTGACTGTGGGTGCTTTCCTGTTCGGGGGCACGCAGATCCGATCCTTTCAGTCATGTATGTAGTTTGCTACAAAAGCAAAACACTGCACTCCTGAGGTGAAACGTTGACGTTGCACGTCGAACTATCATAATGGACATTGAACTAGATAATACGAGGACCTCAGGAAGTACTAGCAATGTTAGTCTCGGATACCACACCAGAAATGTCAATTCCCCATCAACGCCGAATCGTGCAGCTGACGAGCAGGATGATGGCGCAACTTCACTTATAGGGGATGCCTATATAAAAAGGAAGAATAAGGATTGACGTCCGCCTGGAATGCGAGGAGACAAACCGTTCTGAAGCTGTGTAATTGGTCAGCGAAGTAGGATTGCACAATTCAAGATGGCTCACTCGTTGAAATTCATCATACGCGGTACTCCTGATATTCTCATGTGCGTTCCGTATGACACTCATCATCCAGTCCGCAGCTTGACGCTCGCTCAATCCAAGAACAAACCGATCCTTCAGCCGCTTGATGGTTGCTTCCCCCTTGAAAGAAGGCAGACCAGTGCCTAGCATAAGTTGCACTGTGCTGACCAGTTGATCCGCATGAGGTCGTAGAGCAAGGAAAGCCTTAACGGTCAGTTGTTGGAAAAGTTCGTATCCTTGAGAATGTCGGCCGCCCATCAGAACAACCATTTCGTGATTGAGTTTGAAGGAGTTAGGCTCAAATTTGACACCCTGCATCACAAGAGTGAGCCAGCAATGACTCTTCGTAGTTAAGAATACTTACTCCGGGCCGTAAATATTGCGAACCAAACTCTGTCAGCATGTGTGGCAAAATAGAAAATGACAGACTTATCTATGTCAAACAGGAAGCCGAAATCTTGACGCAAATACGGTAAATGTCATGATACTATCACTTCACATGAAACCCACACCTATGTGTACGATGTGTCCTTCGCCATCGATCATGATGTTACCGTTGTGTCTGTCCTTGATCTGCAGAATATAACACGCAACAGAGTACGCTGCCATGGACTGGATGAAGTTAAGACGAGCTCTCTGAAAAGCGACAGTTTCTTCTCCTCCATACTTGGAAACGAAAAAGTCGAGGAGATCGTTGACTTTGGCGCGACCCATTTCATCCCTCGAGGTGGCGTTCGGCACCACGTCGATCACACCGCACTGATATGCCCCAATCAGCGCATCGAATCAACTCAAGCAAAGCAAACCTTACCCCAGGAGCAGTGGCTGTGACTCTATATGGATAGAGGTACAAGGTCAGACCGACGCTGGTGAAGACGTTCTTAAACATCGCGATGATCTGAAGTGCAAGGACATCCTGGCGACAGTCATCGCCTACTTTGAAAATAGCTTGTTGCCAAACGTCGAATTCTTCATGTTTCTCGACGCCGGAAGCATCCAGTAAGGCCTCGGGATCCGTTTCTACTACAATACGTTCCTTCCTCACTTTGAATGTAGCCATAAAAGGGGCCTGGAAGTATGACCGGTTTAGCTGACTGTATCACTTTGTGAATGAGATTAACCTTGGCATGACTCTGTAACGGGCGGCCAGATAATTTGTCGATGTCGACGACCTTCCCATCGGGGTTACTGGGGAGATAAACGCCAACGTCGACACGAATTTTGGCCATCTCTTCATCAATCTTTGCCTTGAAAAAGATTAGTCAAGCTAAAAAAATAAAAACAAACTTGCCTTCTTTTCGGGCTTAGGTCTCTTTATATACGGCCTCAATTTTCCCGATATCGACGTAACTTCTTGGAAAAATCTGAACTCTCTGTCATAAAATGACCTCGCTTCCCCTGACAATGATTCAACCACTAGGTTGGTCATCCTATCAAGGACTGGTTTCATAGGATCTTCCTGGAAAGGTTGATTTTCAAACGTTTGCCCGTTGACCACGCCGGCCGGACATACTATTTCTGCTGCGTCGTCCTTGAAGCAATTTGCCCTCATATTCCAAATGATTTGATGACAGAATAGCTGCGATATCATCGTGGTTTCAAGAATGAATCTGGCAATATAACCTACAGCGTGTTTGGTTTCTATAACTCTTCGTCATATACAACAAACTCACCGAGATCATCAAGTCGTAGGGACTGGACAACTTGCGGCACGAAAAAAAATGTTAAGTCGACCGGATGTCCTTTGAGAACACGGTGAGCATATTGAAGCAAGTAAGGATCATTGTTGTGTTTTTTCTCGAAAAAGGTGACAGCGATTACCGGTGGGACAGGGGCCCAGAGCAGGATGTGCTATCAAACATTATCAGTCTAACGCTAGGGCTTCGCACAAAAAAAAGGCAAGACCTTTAGCTCTCTCCTCTGATTCACACGCGTGATATCATCAATTAGGTAGCGTAGACCTTCAGGGGTATGCACAACAACAGCGGGGTTCGCGCGAACAAGCCTCTGAACCTCAGCGTGTGCTGCGGGACTTTTGAAGCGTTCCATCATATGAATGGCTATAGCTGGATCTATTTCCCACACACTCCGTGCAACCATGGGCCAGTTGCCCTACCCAGGCATGAATTGGATATTCGAGCACAATGAAGCTGAGTCGCACCTCCGATATCGTTCGTTCAAGAGTCCCATGGTGATCATGTCCCCTATTCGTGTCATTCGTAGGATTTGCCCACACTGTAAGTCGATACATCTCATTTTCCACGAGTAGTCGGAGCGGATGGTTGATGTTCTTAAGACGGGTTTGGTAGACTGTTGGGAGTTAGTCTGAACCCATGTAAGAAGGTAATTTCTACACACACGAGTTCTTTGTGATTGATTGAGCAGGGGGTAGGCTTGACAACGAAAGAAGAGCTCGGATCGAGTCAGTCTGAAGATGCCCGAAGAATTCCGAGAGGACTTTGATATCGGCATCCACTTGGGCACGATTCGCCCCAAACGACCATCTTCGGAACATAGTGAACAACTGAAATGCCAGACAAATAGAGTCGCTTACTGGGGCCGAACCGCAAACCATGCGTATGCTGTACGATAAAGGTTTTCGCGCATCGTACACTCGGAGAAGACGTCTAAATTCGAGCTCTTCAATGTTTCAAAACCAAATAGAAGGAAGGAATAGCGCAATTCGCGGGCAAGCGGGTGCGTGCTGAAGCAGAGTCAGCAGAAGATCCAACGCGTTCTAATGTGTAATTCACCTGAATAGCTTGTGGGCGTGGGTGGATCGTAGGACAAGCAGTTGCATAAGAAATATAACCGTTGATCGACGATAGCGAGCAGCTTGCAACCGACTGAATAATATTTGTAGGACAAGGGTATGTGGCAGGAGAAGACGTCGGGCGTGGGAGGTTGCACGATCGATTTCCTCCTTGTCTGTGGGGCTGTATCCTATTGGGTGGTAGAATGGATCGTCGTAGCTGTGGGAGACATGGGTTACTGCAGGAATTATGATAAGATCAAGTTTAAATTCCTGACTTTAGGCATTGCGAAAAAACCCCCTTTCTGTCTCTCACAGTGGCAAACCAAGCCGCCAAAATCTCGCTTATCAGGACAACCTCGGCAACTGGCTTCTCCGCTATTACCCACGTCCAAACCTCAATGCCAGCAGCTATGGCAGACGGCGTGAATACCTCGAACGGTAGAGTGACGAGGTAATGCAGGAGGGTATACTCGCACTGCCAGTCATCAGCCAGAGGATTCCAAAACAATAATGCTAGCAGGTACCTTATCTGACGCTATGAGGGTCGCCGCGCAACGAAATAACAGGCGCTTGAGGTCTTGGACAGTCAATGTACTAGTCTTTCCCAAGATAGCGTTCATGGTATCCTCCATCTTTTTCTTCAGTGCCAAGATGTCAGTGAGAGCTGCGTTTTGCGGAGGAACTTTGTCCAAGACGTCTTGTGCTACATTTCAACATATATGAGCCACTGCTTTCATTTGTACGAAATCACCTGCCTTCTCGACTAGCCAGCCGCAGGCCTGCTGCTTCACCCGCAAAGTAGCTCTTACTAGCAAGCTGGCTCGCAAGGACTTTTGCGCGGTCGTATTCCGAGTTAGATAGGGAACGAAGTGAAGCTGGAACACGTCAGAAACCTGGTTTCTTACCGCGACATCACTTACATAATTGTCGATGTGGCGGCCCGATCGCTTTCGCAAAATTTTCTGCCACAGATGGGCCTAGTTCAGATGTGTCTGACCCAGCGAGAGATTGTGTTGCAGCAAGGTATTTCTGTCGAGTGCCATTATACCTGTGTTCTGCGCGTCAGGATTTTTGAGAAAAAAAATACCTGGAGAGTCGACTGCAGTTCTATCGGTGCGCGGCTCAAGGCAAGCTCGAACCAATTGCTTGCATGTCGCTGCAACTGCCGGAGAATATCACTTCTGACTTTGTAATCATCCGTCAACTGCAGACGTATACCCGTGCGTTCAGAGTGAAATTCATATATAGGATTGTACTACGATGGAAATGTGAGGACGCAGAACATTTGAATTGGGAATGACACAAACCTCGTCGAGGTATTCGTTCTCACACGCACGTCTCAGGAGGGTGAGACAATCAAGAATTGCGTAGACAAGTGTTGCGTCACACATCAACGATGGAAATGAGGTGATCAAATGATCGAGGTACCTCGACGCGACCTCGCGAGCACGCGCAATGCGGTGAGTACTGGCCACAAGTAAATTGCACAATTCTGAGGAAAGGTGATACGGAAGTGCTTGCTCCGCAGCCTGGGTGTTTAGATCAGCACTACACCCTCGGATTACCTGTTCGCTCCATTAGCGTCTGCCAGCGTCAATGAAAGAGGAAGCATACATTGTCAGCGACAGCATCCATACAGACATTCAGACCGTTTTGTTTGTTCAAACTTGGATTGGTGAAGTAGGAAACCAAGGAGGAAGGCAGTCCAGCCGCAGAACGCATCGTCTCTATGTCATGCATAGTCAACACGAAAATGACTTGACCAGTTGTCAATGATGCCAGGTCGCTCGCGCTCGAGGAAATATAGCGCGTAAGATAAGCACGGTGCTTCGCCAGGACCTTGCAATTGATCAACATTTAGCGTCATGGAGTTGGTAAAAACCATACCGAATGGGCGTACTCGTGTCTTACAACCGTACGATACTCCAAATCACTTACCGCATCCGATACGTTCTCGAGGACTAAACATGGCGTTTTTGTTGCGATCCTTGCAAGTACAGGCAATAGCCACGTCATGGCACTCTTCTCTCTCTCCTCCCCAGGAGTAGTAAAATGAAAAAGAACACACAAGAACCACAAATTTCGGAACAGGTTAGTCAGCTCGGAAGTAGCATGGAGGTGAGGTGTGAAGTCGGCGTGATCCAGTAGGGCTTCGATGGGAAGAAGTAGCGAGGCGAGCTGCTCTATCATCTCTTCCTTCTGGTAAATTCCTTCATTGTTAACGACGGTATCAGCAGACGGGAGACAATAGCCAACCTTGCCGTTGTGGCCTGCAGCAGCGGTGTTTTGAATCTCCACACCTTTGTCAGAGAAGAGCGTAAGGAGCTCTTCCAAGTACACGT